>KI915045.1:8976419-9062157 GCA_000473445.2 Anopheles farauti
GTGAATTTTGGTTCAGTGGATTTTGTATAATTAATTTTTTCGTGAAAACGCTGTACAAACTCGTCCATAATTGGTGCACTTACCCTATATGCAATCCACAAAACACTGACCACACATGCGTCCTCTAGTGGAGGGTATTGAAACTTTGTCTGGGTTTTCATTATAGTTTGAATGTTTCGGTTATTTACTCTCAGCCACGAAACCACATCCACATAAAAATATGAGCCAATATCAACGAAGGGGAATACAGATTTAATACATAGCTGACATATATCTGTAATCGCATACGCCATCGTAGTATATGCGTTTACGAATCTTAAACGCCAAAATAATTGTTAGCTCCAGTCAAGGGTTATATCAATTGCGATTTTCAGAATGTGAGGTGCGGTGGCTGTTAAAATTGTTAAAACTATTTGTTAATAAACTAAAATTGTTAAAACTTGTTTTAGCACTCAATTCGTTGGTTTGAAATGTGTTCTGTTTCATGAAATATACACAAGACTAACAACAAAGGACAAAAAGAAAGATCAATACCCTCAGAGTGTACGACAACGTGTGTATTTAATTAAAAAAAAAACACAAGCAATTCACGTTGAAGGTATGACCTTTACATATCATTTACTTCTATGCAGAAAATACCCGATTCAATTCGGATCAGCAGCCAGTCCTGTTGCTACACCTACTACAACAAAACTGGCAATAAAACATACATTAAAGAACAGGTACACGGTCGCAGTTTATGTCGTGGTTCACATATCAATTTATTTCCTTTCAATTGTTTTATGTTTCTTTTATTGGATGCTGTGTTCACCAAATGTTTTTTACGCCTAAATGTACGCATTGTTATATGGATGCACGTTTTGAATGTGTATGCGTGTACGTGTGTGTTAGTAATGTATGATTTTTTCTTTGTTTGTTTCTTATATAAAGTTGCTGGTTGACTGTGATGAAGAGTGGTTTCGCGATTTTTTTATTCTCTACAAATCAGCACAAGATCCTTCTAGTTGAAATTCGAAATATTATCTTATTTGGGTTGGGTGGAGCAGGGTGGATTTGATGTACCATTTACTATGTTCGGTTCATGAGCAATGGGAGGTTTGTTTCGTTTGTCTGTTTGTATGGGTGTGTTTTGATTCATTATTTATGATTTTACCGTCACGTCAAAATTCCTGATGGCCGCTGCCACTGCTGTAATTATTCTCTTCATGCAAGAGAATTTCGTTCCTACCTTTCCGCACCGTCCTCGGTCAGCGTGGGAGACAGCAAAATTCGTCCCCTTTTTGCCTTGCCTTTGCCTCTGTCTCCAGCCTCGCCAGCCTGCATCGGGTTTCTAACGCTCACCCCCACCCTTCATACCTAACACCTAGCACAGTTCATGACTAACCGTATTTCGAAGAATCTCAGCGTACGTTTAACATATTCTGGGCTCATATATAAATTTACAAAAAGGAATTAATTTCCATCGCACAAAATATCTAACCTCGCGTCCTACACACCTTTCCTACCAGCTACGCGTCTCCCATCCACCGCATTAGACACCGCTTACAGAATGGTACAGTGTATATATTATAAGAAGCATCAATGAAAAAGGAAAAAAAAATCATACATATCAGCTAAAATTCCACATAGAGTAAAACTAAAAGCTACAACGCTCGTTCGTTTTACTAGAACTGATATTCTAGATTGCAACCAGGACTTTGGATAGCTGAAATGTGCACTAAATGTGCTATCGATTAAGCGAAAACGTCAGTCAGGGAAATACAGGAAGAAAAATCTCATCGATTGCACAACTAACCCACCGCGAAAAGCTTTACCAAGACTAGACGAATAATTTGTTAGTAAAACGGCACATCAGTTGGCGTCACATGCGTGAACGCTTTCTTCTTCCCAAAAACTATGCAATCTTCTTAGCGAAACGCTTTACTAAGACGCTCTACTAACAATTTATTAGCTAGTTTAACATGTTTCCCCGGTATCTTTGCGGGTAACTAGAACCAAACCTGGAAACTCATTTATTCACTCATTCACCTCTCGCTCGCTCTTGCTTAATAGATGCCATAAACGAAAAAGAAATTATCAGAAGACCTCTTGACGCCACATCCGAGGCTAATCAGCGGCAAGCCAACTGATTTCTATTTGCCTTGCATTTGCACGTATACGGTAAAGAACCGCAAAACCAACATGGTCATTTCATAAAGCACGCTATGCAATTATCCTTCACCTTGGCCTGTTAGCACACGATCTCAGTTGCGCTCAGAATCCTTGTACAGAACGACGAATAAAACACAAAAAATACAAAAGAAAAACTCAAACTTATACCGTAGAGCACACACTGCTTTCGCGATCAAACACAGCTCAAACGTAAACGGGAGTGAGAGAGACATTTCCGCTTTATTATACATTACCTTTTCGTTCAATTTTTTTTCTTGTAATGTTTGTATGTATGTTTGTTGCATAAAAAGTACTATAAATATAAAATATATACGAAAAAATATAAAAATATTCAATAGCAATTGTACAATTACTACTACTCGCGCTCGTCCTGTGCCTGGGTGCAAAACCTTCCCTAAATCCTTCCTCGTACTTGAAACTCGGGAGAGTGGGTATGCGTGCGTTTGCAAGGGGAGAGGAGAAAGAAGAGGAGTGGACAGTGGACACTGTATTCACTGAAGGAATTCAGTGAGAGAGCGGCAGGAAAATGATCAGAACTTTTCCCATCGTCAAGAAGCGACATGAATACTAGATTCGCCTGGCAACGGCGGTCGATCGGCCCGAAAAGCAACAATGAATTACAAGCTAGCATAAACATACCATTGAAATAAAAACGAAACCTTCTTCTCGCAATACACATCGTACTCCTAGCTAGTAGAGAGACTAAACTCGATTCCGCTTTTTCTCCACATCACCTTTCCCATACGATCATGCCTCGCTGCCAACGGTTCGCAGCACCCTTCAGAAACACCCGGTGGGGGAGGGGAGGTGGGGAGAGACTCGCTCAATTCTCGTTCGTTCGCAATCGTCGTTTTCTGTTCAGCGAAAATACGGAACAGACACGAAAGGGTTTATTTGACTTTTTTTGTTTTGTTTTTGTTTGCTTGTTTTGTTTTACCTACGGTTTTTGCATTACTTTGAGTCTCTACACTTATGTTACGCCTGCAAAAAATCTTTACACAAATGAAAAGTTTTTGAGTATTGTATGCATATCTATCTCTCGCTTCCACTCACTCGGGGCTGCGCGAACTCGGGTCGTTTCTCTTCCACACCTTCATAATCCGTTCGCCAATCTTTCGACAACGCCACATTCGTCGGTTTGTGCTGTGTTGTTAGTTTGTGCCACGAGTCACTGCAAAACTGTTCTCCGTTTCCCGGCGCGCCGCAGAAGTTTGAATTTTCGTTTTTACTTAATACGAGTAATTTCTATTTTTTTTGTTTCTTTTTTTGCCAGGAAGGAGGCAACTATAGCGCGTACGAGCACGCAAAACACTACTCGGCAGTGGCCATTTCCGTCTACGCATTTTCCAATTTCGTAAACGCTGCGATCCTCTCCCTTTGTCACTTCTTTTTCCTGTCCACATACTCTTCTTCCGCTTCCCTGTTTTCCCTCTGGTTCTCTTTACCTTACGTTTCCTTCCCCCCTTCTTTTCGCGCTCCACTTATCATCTTCATAATTATCGTCATGCTGGCACATTCTCTTCTCCAATCGCGTTTTCTGTATCCTTTCATTTTTTTTCTTGCTTACATTCCACCCATTTTGGTCTTCTTTAGAACACTCGCACCTATATATACCTTGTGTTTTGTGTTTTCCTTTCTGATTCGTTTTATTTTCTTTTTAACCTCATTTCTATATTATATTCAATTATTACTCGCCACCAATCTCTTTATACTATCCGGAAGGTGAAGATTTATGCGGAAGTTGCTGTATGCATGCGATGAAGAAAAAAAGTAGATCTAAGGAGAAAAGAAATTGGGAACACACGCGCGGTTTATTGTTTTGTTTCCTATCGAAAATAGGGACAAAAAAAAACAAAAATATCAAATAAACGATAAAAGGAAAACAAAACAATCCCCTGGGTCGTTCGCGGCGTTTGCGCGTTCTTTTCTCCCGTTCCGCGCGGGCATTTACGTGTGTCAGTGTGAGAGAGTTTCCGAGCAATATTTTCCGTTCATTTCGGTTGTTCTATAAAATAATATATATCTTCACGTAAAGAGTAGGTGGAATTTAGTCGGCCTCTCTTCTCCCCGGCGGTTTCGGCGGATGAAACTGGTGGATCTTTCGGGGCTGGGGGGAGAAGAGGTGGGCTCTAAAGCGCACGCGCACGCATGCACGCACCATGTAAGGGTGGCGCGCGCTTCTCCAGTAATAGAATAGTGGGTTTTGTTAAAAGTTGTGTTTGTTGCTGCTTTTGCTGCTGCTGTTGCTGCGGCGGGAAGATGGTCAACACGCGACCAACCCAGCTTATTTGGCGGCTGCCTCCTCTTTCTCTTTGTTTTCTTCCACCACCTTCTCGGGTTCCTCCTTCTTCTCGGACTTCTCGTTCGAGTTGTCCTTCTCGAGCTCCTTCTCCGACTCGTTCTTGTCCTGCTCGGCGGTCTTTTCCGTGTCAGCACCTTCCTTGTTCTCCTTCGTTTCCGGTCTGCGAAATGGGAGTGTGAGGCGCGGTTAGCGGATACGTGCAAACGCTCGGAAGGTTTCACACTATACTCACTCTGGCTTCGGGATGTGAGCATTCAGATCCAGCTTGGCGCAGATATCCTCCCAGTCCGGGAAGCAACGCTCCTTGATCCGCGAAACGTGGCCAACCAAATTCGGGCAGTTCTCCTGCATGAATTCCTTCAGCCCGTACTTGACCTCGTCCAGAATGAAGTGGATTTGTGCCAACACAGAGAAAGCAACGCAATCCAGCTGAAGAAAACGGCGAACGCAACGAAAAAAAAAATGGTAGCGGATGAGTATTTTAAAGCATTTTACAGTCTCCATGGCATACGGTTTGCATACGGTTCGGGCGCAGCAGCGACGCACAAAAGGTATGCAATCCGGTTGTACGCGTGCGCGTGTGGTTTTACGTACCGTGGTGGGCTCATCGCCGAAGAAGAACGGCTTATCGGCCAGCAGCTCGGACAGCACCTTCAGGTCCTTGCGACCAAACTCCTCGATCTCCTCGGGCTTGTGGACGCCCAGCCCTTGAGCTTTCACCTTTTTAGCACCCTGGAAACACTAGAGACGTTAGAGGACGGATTGTTCCGATTAACAAACGGGTGCACACTACATGACGGTATGGTTGTTATGTATATGGTTTCTGGATGAATGTTCTTCGCATTTGTTAAGTGTTGCTTCGCGAGCCGTACACTCCCCGCCCGATGAAAATGAATACGACGATTTATTCACATCTGACCTAACGCTTCCCTCAAACAGTAAGGATCTTTCAAAGAGAGCGCTTCATGATACAACAATGCTAGTTGGTGATGATTTGATTATTCATGCATGAAGAGGGTTGTGATTGTACGATGCCTTCACCGTGCGCGAAGGATGGTTGAGTTGCAGGAGAATGGAACATAATCATGTCAGAGTGTGCGATAAGTTGTCCCACCAATGGGTGGGGGTGCTGCTACCGTGAGAAATATGGTGCCCAAAATCAAATAGTCCCTTCATTCTCATGCGCGCATGGGTTACCGTTACATGCAGGACACACAGGAAAGAGTACATGCTAACTCTCCCACACACAAGCAGACAAACACGCCAGAAAAAAACTCCAAAAGTAGATAACAGTAATAAAGAGTCGCGCGTCCGGGACGGGCTTACCTTGCGGCTGAACTGGAACTTGAAGAAAAAGTTCAGCAGAGCGTTCGGCAGGCGGCTGCCGAGGGCGTGCTGCAGGTTGATTTTGTATCCCTTGAGCATCTGTTCGGTGTTCTTGCTGCGCCACGACAGTACCACCCAGACGAGATGGTTCTCCAGCATCGAAATCATCGCGTGGGCAATGTTGCGCTGCTCCTGGCTCAGGGCGGCATCCAGGTCCTTGTCGTAGCGCGTCGCCAGCTCCTGCATGATGATGGTCGAGTCGGCGATCTCCTCGCCATTGACCTCCACGAACGGCAGCTGGCCCTTCTTCGAGCGCAGCTTCAGCTTATGGTCGATGTTCTGTGGTGAAGAGGAAAGAAACGGAATGTGAGATCGTGTGTTTATTATTCATGAGATGGGTGTACGCTTTTACTCGGAATTTACTACGCAAAGGATGTTCTATTGCGTATTCGACCCTGCTTTTCGAGATAAGGAATTACACCAACATCTGGAAGAAGTTGGATAACTTTACGAACCTACATTTTCACGGTTTATGACTTTAATTTGACCATTTTGATTTGATTTTTTCGTTTTTCCTAATCTTAATCTTTCCTGCATAAAATCGGACAATATGGTCTTATCCTAATAATAAAGCTTTTATTATTCATATGCATGGTATATTATATTGACAGACATTCGCAATGCTCAGCGGGAGAGGAATTTATTTAAAAAAATCCCCAGTAATGATATCTCTCCACAAGGAGCGTCCATCGTTCCACAACATCGTTCAGCAACATTTGGCCTACATTTGTCCCGATTTGGACGTTCGCCATATCACACCAGCTGGCGGATATCCTTACATCGCGTCGTGAACAAAGAAAACGATGTCAAAAATTCGCCCGCAGCCGAAGTCGGCGGAAGCTCCTTCCTGCACAGCGTGATGCCATGAAAAGAGTGTACACACGCAATAAATTTCCATTCGATGAATTCATTATTACCGAGCAGACATTAGCGCTGGAGAGCGAATAAATGATTTATGCGAACCATTTCCAGACGGCTTTAACGGGGTACTTTTACGCTCGTGGAGCTTTCCCGCCCCAAAACCGCCCCCGGCCCCATCCCCGAAGAAAGGAAGCTTTACCAGGAAGGGAAAATCTGGACCGACGGCTAGGCGCGTCTGCAAATCACGGTGCCTTCCGAAACCGCTGGGTATGGGGTATGGGTGTCACACTAACACACTTGCACCCTTTTTTTCTGCCCAGACGCCCCCTCCCCCCTCCCCCTCTCCCCGTGTCCTAGCTACCACTCACACCGATCCAGCTCTCCTTGCTTGCGTCGATGTGTTCGGCGGCCGATTGCGCGCGCAAATGTGAATCGTTCCTCCCGGGGATAGGAGATGAGTTTCGGACGCGCCAATTCGGACGGATGTACAGAGGGAGCGAGGAGAGGGAGCGGGAGAGGGAGAGGGGGGGGGGTTTGGTTCCACTCTCTTCGTCCTGCCTTGCGAATATATGCAGGAACTTGCTACCCTGAAATCTAATTTTATCCTCCAACGATTCGCTTTGTGTTGGTGCCACAGACGGTTGCCGCCGACGTCTCCCCCTCCCCTCCCCTCCCCCGTGCAGCCCAACCAATTAGGCGCCCACGCCCAAAGCGAACGGCGTTCCCTGGAGCACTCGAGCCCAAGGCGCGCTGCTCTCTTCTTAATCATTTAATGGAAGAATTCACTTTCCGCTTGAAAGTGCGCTAAAGTGTCGCGCGGAAATCGAATAAAGAAAAAAAATAGAATGAATCGCTAATGACGTTCATGAGTACCATTAGACGAACCGAAACGCACGCAGGTGTGCATTAGGTTTCTCCGCTCGGGAAGCAAGCAAAGGAAGGCAAACACATCACCGGTTTGGCGTGGCCGATTTTCCCGGCAAACCGAGCGCGCGCACCATGTGCAGAACCAAAATGATAAAGCGTCCTGTTTGCTTCTCTTTCTCCCTCTCTCTCTCTCTCCCTTTCTTCCCATCACACACATTCTCTCGACGGTGCCTTTTACAAAGCGACACCAATACCAAACCAATACGGCACACCACGCTCATTTTCGTCCTTTCCAGCCGTAGGCACTGACACAGACGCACGAGCGCCTTTTTTCTTATCAGCAGCCAGCATCTCACCCATACAAACACACCGGGCATCGTTTGCCGGGCGGCTCGTACACGCGAGCATATCCGGCGCTCTCTTTCTCCCTATCTCATACAAACGCACACACACACACTCATAAAAGGAAGGCGCGCGCGTGGAAACACGTTATTATTGATCCGGCCTATCCCTCCTGTCGGAGGGAAAAACTCGAGAGCAACCGGCGGATACGAACCGTTCCGAGGGCGCGCGCACAATCGCCACAATCTCACGCCCTTCTCTCGCTCTCTCTCTCTCTCTCTCAGACGACCCCACAGGTGCTAGAGTATTGGTGTCGGTGATAATGTCGGTAGTGCCTAGCAACAGTGGCCACCGAGTGCCACGCTCGGGCAAACGAAACCACCACCCAAACGCTATCCTTGCTCCATCCAGCAGGGGAAAATGGGTACGGAAACGGAAAACGGGGGCTGTAGATTGGTGCGTTGGCGAAAAGCATAGACGCCACATCCTTTGTGGTGGCCTGCAGACCCTGGACGTGTGTGAGTGCCACCTTCGGTGGAAGAAGAAAAACAAAAACCCGGCTCGAATAGACGCCGCCCGCTGGAACCATTTTTATTGCCCACGTTCGGGGAGGGAAAGGGCCCACTTTCGGGTCCCATTTTCGCGTCGCCGGTTAATGGGTTTTCGTTGGTGATGGTGGTCGTCGTCCTGGGGGATGTCCACAAGTCACCAAACATCAAAAGCAGCCGTTTTCTCCATCCTTTCACCCGGCCCTGGAAGGGTTGCCGGCCCGATTGGGTGAGAACATTCATCGGCTGCTCTTAATCGTGTGGCCCATTTCCTGTGGTAGGTTTTTTTCCCCCGCCGGCATACTGGGGGGGGCGCGGCCCTTCTCTGTTTGAACAGATTTTTCTCGACGCTGTTGCTTCCATGAAAGCCTCTTCTTCCTTCCTTCCGAACATGGAAATCGTGTCCATTCGGTGTCGACACGCAAAACCCCACCCCATATCTGGGGATTAATCTGGTGCTGACTACTCACAGGAGTGCAACAAAAAAAACCGATTCGTTTTCAGCTCTCAGGACCGAGTCATCCTTGTCCTCACCCTGCGTTCACATTAATAGGCTTACTTACTTACTTTTTTCCGTGGCCCATTACACGCCTGGTGTGCTTGGTGTGCTTATTTTTGGAAAAGAGTTAGACTACGTGAAGTGCGGATGGGCGTAACCCAAGCGGTGGCCATTTTTTCCTCTTAGTGCCTATCAGCTTTATTGAGCTGTTTTGCAAGATATTAAACCAAGCCGAAACCTAACCCTAAAACCAAGGATACCCATGGATGTATTATTTTTACTAAAAGTGAATATTTTAAACCCTGGCCCAAACAATTAGGATTGCATCATCCTATTATAGATCCTTAACTTAAAATGGAGTAATGTTTCACAACATATTTCTTGCCTCATGTTAAGGACAACAATGAAATGATCATTTGGGTAAACAATTTAGCCAAAAAAGGGGTGCATGTAAGTAAAAGATATATACAAATTCTCACTCTCGAAGAGCATCTATCGAAAAAATAACTTTTACTTCGATTTCCCAATCCGCATATCGTCACGTCGGTTCGACTCTGGACACTTCCAAGTTTCGCCATTCAACACGGTGACTTCAGTTTAATAGACAATCGCATACCCGATATGGACATCATATGCAGGTAATGTGGGCACACCACTGGACGTGTTTAAAAACTTCGTTGGAATACCAACTGTAACACCTCCACCAAGTTTGCCAGTAGATGGCGCTAGCGTCGCAAGTATGGCCAATGCATCGTCGAATGCATTCCACATGCTAATTGAATCATTCTCACCTTCCCCACCCCCAAAAGACACTTCATTATCCATGCAAACAGACTTGCCCCTTCCCCTCCCTTAGCCCCTTAGCCTTAAATGGCGAAACAAACGCGCGCGCACGCAGGATCCATTTGTAACAAGGAGTGTCTGGAATGTCTACTGCTGACGATGGTGGTGTTATGCGAAGTTTGTAACGCTCGGGGCGTTATCTAATCGGCATATGCACACACACACACACACGCGCGCGCTCGCGCTTGAGAAAATCATCATCCGAAAGGAATCTACACCACAAATGCAGCCTTGACGCACAACAGCAACAACAGCGACACCACAGAAAACCGGTCAGGCCAGTTCCGCCGTGGTGTGTTGTTGTTGTTGTTGTTGTTGACGGTGGTCACGAAATCCGATGATTACCGGGGACGAGGATAATCTAGTCTATCTATGGGATGATGATGCACGCAAACTTCCCTCGTGCTTCCTCGCGTCGCTCTTGGAATGTTGCCGCGGTGTGTTCCTCCCGGCGTGGTCGGAACTTGGTCGGATCCACACCTGTCGTCACGGTCACCGGTGGGGTCTTGTTCCGGCGAGTTCGGCCGTACCCGGAGGTCGCACCATCTGATGACGATGATGACGACGGTAGCCTCTTCCGCTTTCTATCACACTTCAACAAGTTGGCAAAACGCAACGAACGGCACACGCGGAACGGATGGTGGAGCAATGATTTGCATAATTGGAGGCGCAACAACCACCTCGCTGCTTCTTCCTACACCTCGCTTCCTTCCTCACCCAAAACCTACCGGAAAGTTGTTTAATGTGCGCCCGAAGAGCGCGCCAAGCTTGGGCGTGGTGTTCGTGTGGCGTAGGCCACCACAAAAGTGGCGGTGAGTGGAACCTCCTCATTATTGTCGCTTAAGCGCGTCGTGTCGCACACCGCACACGTCCCCTTCTCACAGGCGGCACCGGCATAATTAGATACATAAACCGTCGCACGCTCGTCAGCATAAACAGCACGGCCTAATGCTCGGCCCGGGTCCACACGCCGAAACCGAACGCACGCGATGTAAATCCATTTTTTTCTGTGTATTTCTGTGTGTTAGCCGACTAGCCTCCGTTCGTGAGCTAAACGGCACAAGCTTGGGATGGAATGAATGGAATTTTCTTGTGCGGCGTTTCTCCTAAACGTCCCCTGCCCGCTGTCGTCGGCAGCGATGGAATTCCTACGCTGAAAAAGAGCAGGTAGATGCCACTGTGCCTGAGCAGGACGTTTTCCTCAACACAACAAACAAACACACATGGGTGCGCTTCCCCTCCCAACACCCCGTCGTCCATCGGGGGATTAGATAACTTTAATCAAATTCGCTTTCCTCGGTGGTCATTCACACCGCCGGAGCACGTTCGATAAAGATTTCATCATCCCTATAGAAAGGGAGAATGCTCAGCGGGTTGCGCTTCCTTCGCTCGGGGGGGGAGCAAAAAAAAAGGAAAGTCTCCTCGTTTGCCGCCCATTCCGCTCCCACTCCCGGTGTGGTTGGAATGCCGACGGTCGTCCATGTTTCGGTAGACCTATCAGCAGCAGTAACAACAACAACAAAACCTGTTCTCCTGATGGGCCGAAAAACATCATTTCGATGGTGATGTTGCTTTTGTTGCTGCACCTTTCTCCTGCCGTCCGTAGAAAGCACTCGGGGACGAAAAATTTTACTCTTTCAAAGGGCCACAACATGCAACGTTGTTTTGTGCCGATGTCACTGTAGCTTGTCCCCCCGCACGATAGTATCTCATCTTTTGAATTTCAAGAGATACGGGGAGCTTTTTGATTCTAGGGTCTATTCTATTGACTGGAATATTATATGTCAATGAACTTTCTGGTTCATTCGTGGTTACTCTCTACCGTTGTTGCATCGTTATCCTCGAGTGACTGTGAAAGACCACTACTCGATGTCAACTCTGCTGCAAGGTACTTGAGCGATTTCGAAACGGGAGGAATCTGCAATGCAAACAATTCAAGGTAGTGCGCAAAAAAAATTGTTTCATTACCCTAGAAAAAGATTTTCGAAATAATTATGGCATAGCAGCTCTGGATTGCATACTTTCCGGCGTAAATTAACCACAAGCTGTAGTGCCCCTAAAAAACGGTGCATTATTATTTCAATCTTGTTTACTTAATTATTTCAATCTTGTTTACTTTCCAGTCCGACTAGACACGTTGGGTACACCAATCAGGAGCTTAAAATAATACACTTAACGTCTTTATCGACACAAAAAATATAATCGGAAATTGCTGAACCTACAGCAACGTAGCTGTGGATGCTTCAAGATCCCATAAAGGCGCCAAAGCAGAGCCACCACTCTGCCTAAAAGTTATGTTTGTTTACACTGGCAAAACACTTCACCCGAGAGTGGGTCCAGCCAGCCAGCCAGCCAGCCAGCCAGCAGTAGCAGTAGTGCCCGATTGATCGTGCGATACGGCCCGGAGCAGATGACCCGCGGGGCGCACCGTTGGAAGAGGGACGGTTTGCGCGTTCTTCAAGGGTTGGCGCCTTCCAACATCGGGATATATCGAAGTGATGTTTGCCTTTCCCTTCCTCTTTCTATCTCTCTTGCGTGCAGGAGAAAAGGGTCAATATTTGTTCAAGCTCCGGTGAACCGTGTGTCCCTTGACCGCGCAACCCCTACGCAAAGGCTTCGGTGTTTTGGGTATACGTGGACAACATGGGTTCAGGAGGTCGTATCAAGTCCTTCCGTCACATTAACAACGGGCATTTTATCGGTCTCCGCAAGCATAGAGCGCGCTCAGAGAGGAGGGATGCTAATCAAGTTATTGTTCCTAATGAATCATTCATTTTAAGGTTATCATTCTAAAGCAACGAACATAATAGCGTTGTTTAACGCACGCATTATTCGTGTCGAACCCGTCCGTTCAGGAAAAACAAATATATTAGAGAGCATATCGGGCCTGTTGTTGTAAGGCAGTGTTTAGTAACACAGCCAGCTCAAAATCTTCAGACACCGGAGCGATGAGTTCGACATGCTTTTTAAATATAACTCGTTATGTTTTATTATTTCCAACATAATAAGTTAACCAGCACGTTGTAATTGCTATTATGCACATAAATCATATTGAACAATAACAACAACAACAAAAAAACACGTGCATGAGAAAGTTAGCGGCCAGCAAGTGTTGCTTTCTTGATCCATAAATGCCGATATCCAACACCCCTGGTTGGCCATAATTTATTTGGGTCAATCACCGGCGGTCGGCTGGCTGCGCTTTTTACTTTGTGTGGGTAATAATCACCCATCACCCAGTAAAACGTGAAAACTGCGCGAGCCACTGTGAAGCGAGCGCCCGGCGAACGGGTGTAGAAATTTAAAGTTTGCCTTGTGCCACCTTCCTTACAAAAAAACAACACACACACACACACTCCGACAACGGCTGATCTAATTACAATCGGTTTTAATAACGCAGACGATGGTGGTGGTTTCGACAAAAAAAAAAAACAGGCGTACGATCCGCCGATGATCACAAAGTATTCTAGCGTAAAACCTCCCCCAAAAACCCGCTCGAATAGGAAAACCTGCAACCATTTCAGCGACCAACAGATGCCCTCTATGGGCGCGGTAACTTTCGCTCGTTGAAAAGTGACCCCCCAGGCTGAAATGTGTGCCATGCTCCTCTCCGAAAACCCATCCAGATATAATAAACCACAATTACCCGTCCGCCCACCTCCGCTCGACCGGTCGGGCCACGCCTTAGGCACATACACATACAATAGGCGGTCGTTTCTAGGCAGAAACACGGTGCCCCCTCCCCCGCGACCCACCGTGGAAATTATGCTCCAAATCGAGCAGCCGGAAATTCGATGACTTGGCGCCTAGTGTTTCGCCACGTGGCGACGGACGCGCGATTACCACGGAAAATTAATTAGCTTCATCTCCGGCGCTCGTTAGCACCTATTTGCCCCGTCCCATACCAGCCACTTTCACACTTACTCTCCCTCCCCCTCGAGGGGTGGTCGTTTTCTGAAAACCCGCGACTGAAACAACGACAAAAGCCTATGATTGCCGCTAACAGAGACATTTTTAATGGGGTTGGGAGGGGAGGGAAACGCTATAGGAATGTAGGGAGCAAAGTGAGGTTAGGATCACAAGAGACCACGCTGTGTAAGCCGATATTATCGTGGATTAATGGTTTTAGATTGGGATTTGCTAAAGCACGTTAAATGCGGCACTGAGAAAAAGGCTTTGGCTTTCATTTGGAGTTTTAAAATTTCACAAAAAAGGTTTTCTTTAGACAACTAACCTCACAAGTTTGCTAAAGTTCGAAAAAAGACTCGAATTTCAAATGAAATAAAAACTGCATCCATTTTATTCGCGATCGTATCGTAGCTATACGAACTTGGTGTGACCACCACCCTCGCTGATACGGTTTGACCCATATTCCTTCCTCTCTGATCTATTCCGCCGCAAAACTTCCAGCGCATCATTAGAAACCAAACAAAGCCGAACTCCCGGAAGGGTGGAGTAGAAAAAAAAATAGCCCAACAACTAACAGATCGAAAAACCCCAGTAGCGCTAACAATCTACCGTGAAAAAAGAGGAAAATCGAGGGCAAACATAAGCCGCTCAACCGCAACGGAAAGCCTACCCAGCGCTCTTCCCAAACGCTTCCCAGCCGATCACCAAGCTCAACGATTTCGCGCTCGTTACGGATCCGATCCGAAGCGAGTGGGATCTGGGGTGTTAACATTTCTGTGATGCGTCCCTTTTATTCTCACTCACTTTTCAATTCCGAAGCGCGAGCACCGAAAAAAGGGAAGTTTGCAGACAAGAAAAACATCAATTTGTGGCTACTTTCTCGGAACTTCATTCCAACCGGAGAGGTGCTAGGATGGAGGTCGCATTGGTGTGGGCTCGTTCGAAGCAAATAGCAATAGAAAATATAATTATTTCTACTCGCCAAAAGTTCGCTGCCGATCTCTCTGCTGCGAGAGCATAAATTAGTGCTGAGTGAGTTGAGTGGCGGATACAATCTTACGTTTACTTTCACATGCAATAAGCATGATTTGAAAAAAAGATTTCCATCTCAAGATAAACATTTACTCGCAGTAGGAAGCAATCAGTGAACAATTAAAATTCGACTGAGCTAGAAACTATGCATTGTATAAATAATTCCCATTTTCGAGTGAAAATTTGTTTAGTTACGTTTTCAATTTAATATCAAGTTTAAGAAAACTAAACTAAAAAACAGTGAAAACGTAACAGTAAAAAATAGAATGTGTTCCGAAAATCGCAATAAATATAAGAGACGCATTGAAAGCTATCCGCATCTTCCAGAACAATTGAAATCTTCCTTATTGCGCAGGCACATGTACCGATACATCAACAATCGCACAAATCGTCCTCGATGGAGCTGTTTAGTAACGTAAATCATGCCCCGTTCGCTTCATGACCATTCTCTCGCTAGCAAGTGCGCAATTTATGCGTTCGTCAACGTGACAGAACTACCGAAGCGAAAATGCATCCAATAAAAACAAACACTGCACCGATTCGAGCGTCTTCCTCATCCGCGCGCCTGAGATCGATCGGGCCCGGAAAAGGGCCATCAAACGTCGGGTAATGGTTACACCAGCGGCTTGGTTGCATACACCATCATCAGCGTCTCATCAAATGCATTTTGAAATATGCATAGACAAACCGCGCTCTCCTCTTCTCCCCCATCGCGCTAGTATGTGCATGCCGTGACGCACCATCGACGGTTTGCGGTGATGACTGCTTAAGTAAACATTTTAATAAGATTACTGCATTCTTTACGGCATGCCGGGACAACGTTGGACAACCTAACCTTCTAGCTACTTCTCAGTCTGCCTTTGTCTTAACCACCGGCTAGAGCAATTTGATGAATTATTGTAAACGCTCTTGTCGTATGTATGTTCCGCGATCGTTGATCGTTGTTTGCTAGCTCCCTACCACGACCGCAAACGTCGCTGTAGATGTTCAGGAGCGCACGACGCAATATAGGAGGCCGCATTGCTTTCCGTATCACTTCTTCCTAACGAACACAATCGAACAAACCTGAAAGCTACTTTTCGATTATTACCCTTTATTCTCGATATGTTAGCGTTGCTCGTTTCACACCACTCGCTGTGTATCTTGCCGCGAATGATCGTTTGCGATGACTAACAAATTCCTCCCGCAACGAGAGGTGCAATATCGGTTGATCTAGAAAATTTTTTTAAGCCTAGGTGAGTATAATGCGATAAAAAAAATACTTGTACAAAACCGCAACTAGTCGTTGAAAACAAACATTAGAAGCATCATCATGAGTGAAAAAGCAAATCGACCGGAAAATGGAAGTAAAATTATATTTGCTTTCAATGATCAATTGTGGTTTGTCTCTCCGAAAGGTTGAAACGACAAAAAAGAAGCTACCAGTTCCATCATCAATAAAATGATCTACCGCTCATAATGTAATAAGAAAACTTACTCACACTTTGAGCCACTCCATTATTCTACACAAACAAATCGCAGGCAATCATTGTTTCTATCGAATCAGCAATTAGTGCCCGAGCTGCCCTCCTAACCCATCAAACAATATTGCGATCAATATGCAACCAGTCGCGCACCGGATGAGGGGAGACGCATCGTGATCGAACATTCCGAAGCCAACCCGAGAGGAGGTAATAAACATTCCACCGGGAGCGTGCTCCGCTATCGCGTCGATCTTGACGTGGTTTGCACATTCTTGGAGGAATTATTATGCCGTTGCAGCACAAAAAAAACCGATTCGAACGCTAAACAATAATTTCGTAAAACGGAAGGGGCAAATGGGAACCCCAAATGGGAAAAGCAATCGATGGGAAGCTTTTAAATCGTTGGAAAAATATGCTTAAAAACATTTACAATTAAAAATTGTTTTTAAATCACAAAAAGCTACTCAAGCAAAAAAAAGCTGATTAGAACATTCTATGCATGCTAAATTGTTTGCCTCGATAAGCTTCAGACACCTTCATCGTCCACACACAAAGTGCGCTCGGGGAGGAATGTCGCTTTCAATTTTCTACCACCCCAGCCAGTGAGTGTCTCCTTTGGACGCGTGCAAACTGCTCGCAATTGCTAATCCCTATTAAATTACCCACCGACGGCAAACACTAGTCCTTGAGGGGTAACAACATCCCCTTCCCGCTTGTCCATCCATCGCAAATCGTGCCTCGCACAAGTGTGGAACGTTCTTCTAACGTACGTGGCAGTGTTCTAGCGTTCCACTGGTTGTGTGTAACAAAACGGCATCACTGCAGTCTCACTGCCATCAAAGTGAGTGATGTGCGACTACTGACACAAAACCTGTGTTCCAGCGAGTCAGTACGTGGTGGATGCACTCTTCCAGCCCGAGAACGGTCAGCGCGCAACAAGGCAACTTCCGCAAACGCCGGCTGTCGGTGCGCCTTTCGCAAAAAGGCATACAGCAGCAGCGAGAACAACAACAACAACAAAAGACAACTAACTCCATTCCAAGTGAATGGCAGCCAGTTGAATCACATTGCGCCACTCGAGCATACATCACCACCACCCGCGCTGGCGTGGAAATGTACGCGTTCCTCCTCGCGTTGATGCGGGCGTCGTACCGCGCCTTTTGTCATCCGCTATCGTATGTAAATTAATTGCATAAGCGTGCGGCAAATCGCATATTTTACTCCACTACCGGTTACCGGGCTCGACTCCACCTCGTGCGGCTCTCGCCTGTGCGAAAACTATCACTAGCGTTGTGAAAACATTCACACAGAGAGACCAGCCGCCACTAAACCACCGTTCGTCCAGACAGTTCGTCGCTTGTCGCACAACAAGTCTATTGTTAGAGGGCGCACAAATTCACCTGTGCATGCTTAGGCGTATGTAGCATCGTTCCATTCCATACACCTGTGTTCTTTTTTTCGCTATTTTCATTTCCCTTCTCCGATTTGCAAACTCATCGCCGAAGACATAAAATGTGTCGCTAGCGTAGAGGATTTTAAAATAAAATTATTCTCTCTGTGTTATTCTCCCAAGACCCTACCATTCCTCATCCATCTTACCCTTCGAACAGGCATCTATTTCCAAACCACACGAAATGGCACACTCGTTTCGACCATTTCCCGCCGGCAAAACCGATTGTTTTATCCGTTTTACTGTGCGTTTCCGGTGTCGCGCATAGCGTCGTGTGTCTATTTTTGACTAATTGTCATCAACTTCCGGTGCGATTGTCAGCGTCCGGGTGTTGTCTGGCCCGCTCGTCGAGGGAGAGAGAGAGAGAAAAAACACACGTGTGCTATCTAACAAAAGTGCGCACACGTCGTTTAGATGCGCGGATAACCTGTTGCACATCTGCTGCAGCAAACAGCAGAGCCCAAAACCCATCCACCATTCGGTAAAAACAGCCGTTACTCGCTGATGAGTCGTTAGGGAGGCGCGTTCGTAATCGCTTCCGTTTCGCGGCTGTCTTCGTTTCGCCCTTTCAACCCCCTCTCGTCTGCTGTGATTTACGTTACACAGTTGGGCCCGAATTTCCACCTCGGTGGTAAGGCGTAAACTTTGCCCAACGGCAGGCCCCGCGAGAAGAAACACATACACCGGGGATAATCATTACCGGGGATTAGGATAGTAAACGGTCTAATCTTTGGTGCTTTGTTGTACTTATCTTCACTTTCCCGAGCTTCAAATACGCCACGCGTGTGAACGCACTGAGCGTTTGTAACGTAAAAAGTGAGCTTAAAGCGCAGATTGAAAGAATGTAACGAGCGTTTGCCCATTTAAAATTTTGCTGCGGTGCTCGTCGTGGCCCCAATTGCGAATCGGTTCCTTTCGCTCCTAACGAATCGACGGGTTTTCTAGGTTTAACTCGCAACGCTTACCTGTAACGAGAAAAAATGAAAACAATACGATCAATAAAGGAAAATGTGTGTAGGTGTAATTAATTAGACGCTAAACAGGGTCATCTAAATATAACGGAGGCATGAAACTTTCTTATCGAAATTAAAACATTTACAAAAAAAGACTTTATTCAAAAATAAATTGAACGGAGCGAAAACTTCCGTGCTTATTTGTTTATTTAATTTAGAAAAAAATAAAAATTCAAAACCCCTTTTTTTCTCTTCGCCAATCAATCGAGTTCAAGGCATGATCGTAAAAGTCGAATGATGTTTTTATGTGTGCAACATAGCAAACAACACCACTTTCAGGTCATATTTTACACATCCATCCAGCGGGAAAGAAAGTGTCGACACGAAACTGATTGACGACATGGTGACTTTATTTGGGTTGTTTTTCTCATTTTTGTTATGTTCAACATTTCATGCCCCACGGCGAGACGGTGCTCGTTCCAAACATTTTCCCGCTTTTTTTTTCTTTTAGCCATCAATTATACCGAGCAGGTAAGATTCCTGTTGCTTCCCCTATCTATGAAAGTCGATACACAAAAACCAACCCAAAAAACCACATACCACACACCACTTCATACGGAAAATGCCATGTAAACGATGTTGGCTATGTTTCTTGTATTGGTATGTACGCATATGATGCACCAATAATGAAGGTTCAATATTTGCCTACGCTGTGAACTCCCCGGGAAACGTACGAGTACATATACGTATGAAGCATGAGACATTAGGCCGACCCCCAAACCATTCGAATTCAATCGTAGGCTCTGTTATGTATCCCCATCAAACATTCCTAATCAAATATGTCCCTCTCCTCCAGCGTTCCCGGGCGTTCGTGCTAATGGATCACACTGCCTTCGGAGCCTCGGAACGCACTTCACCCTAGCAATATCACCACGAGACCATCATTAATCTTTCAATTAATAAAACATTAGGTAATTGATAGGAGCAGGGGGGGAGTGAGCGCGCGCAACAAAGATATTTCAACTCGCCAACAATGTACGGTCGGAAGATTATGATACGCGCGCGCCGAAGCCCCGAAGCTCATCGTGGAGGAACGTCGACGATGATGGAGTGCATTGTTTGCTGGAAAGGCGCCATCGGCAGCAAGCTTCCACGCGAAAAAGAAACCGACCAGGGTTCGAACGTCGCAACGGATCAGAATGTTAAGTGATCGCTATTTTCGGGGTCGTATCATTTGACGCGGGTTAAAGGGAAGCTTACGCGTCCGTCCGGTCCGCCGAACGAACCGTGGGAATGCAACGGGGTTAGCGAACGTGACGCGTCCGACGCAGCATCCTCTCAGCGCTCAAGTGAAAATGTGTGTGTGTTTTTTTTTAGGATGACGGGCAGTGTTGTTGCTGCAGCAAACACACGTGGTGAAAATTTGAAAAGGCAAAAAGGGCGGCAAAGCAAAAAACGAAAGCCGCGGGGAGCTGCCAAATTGATGTTGACAGGAGAAAGCTGAAATAAACACAACACAGCCTACAGACAATACGTCGACGGCTCGACGCTTCGCGGAGCACATGTCCGAGAGCGCATAAAAGGCCGTGGCCGCATCGGCTCAACAGTTGGCTCCTCCCGAAAAAGCAATGATTTGCAATTTGCGGGCGAAAATGACAGCAATTAGTGGCGGCAAGGGGAAGCGGAACCAGGAAAAATAGGGTTATGGGGGCTGCTGAACAAACAGGGCTGGTGGCGTGTTCAACTTTCTCGACCAAGTTGTGAGGATTTGTTTTTCATTCGCAAATTTCCGCATTTCCGCGAGATTGATGGCTAGGCCTACCACTGGGTCACCATGTGTTTACATTGCTAGATTAGATGATTTATCTTTTTTCTACCATTTTCTCACACTCACAAGGAGAAGAGATGAATTAAGGTTAATGAAAGCGTTTGTCTGAAACTGATGGAAAAGAACAGTAGATTTCGAAAAATCTGCAAAAATTTAAAAAGTGCAAAAGAGCATTTACAACAAATTTTCTATGCTTCTATTTTAGTTGCTAAGAAAGACGCTAAAATATATCTTTCATGCTAGTAAGCTAGGTTCAATAGACCATTTCGTAACAAACCACACAAGCCATACGAAGAAGCCCAGTTGCACAATAAAATAGCCGTTGGCTTCCACTCGGTTGCGCTGGAATATAATTACACCGACCGACCGACCAGCTTGCACAAGACAGTTCCACAACGATGTCCTTCAAAAGCCATCTTACCATCTTACCGCCGTCCTGCAGTCTGGTGAGATCCGAGCCTTCTTCGGAGTGCACAAAGCATGGCAGGATGCTGCACTAATGAATTATTAACCAGCTTATCCCCGCCATCTTTCTGCTCACCGCGCTGAACCGAATCGTTGGTCAAGAACGGCCCACGCCGCACAAAATGGCAATGCGTTCCGGCGATGCCACACAATCCAAGAGGATTCCTTCCCTTTCGCCATAGATCGCCCAATCGCATCACAGCCAGCCGCAAAAAGAATCCAGTTGATTGTCCGTACGCGTAGGTTTATAGGATTGTTCCATTAGCCAACCCGTCGGGGCAAGTCGTAGCCGTAACTCTGCCCTCCACAATGATTCATTAACACGCACCAGAGCTTGAAAATGTGCACGTACGCACTCCAAACTGCACACGAAGCACGGAGGAGAAGAAGACATTTAAATTAAACAGACTCCCCCTTAGCCCTGCTTTTCCGCATCGAGTGTGAGACGGCTGCTGCAGCAGCAGATGATGATCATCGAACTCGGTCACACGTGAAGTTTATGGGCGTGAAGATCATGTCGAAGGAAACCGTGCCGTACCAGTCCTCGTTTCCGGTCGCCTAGGGTACTGCAACTGCAACCAAGCGCTCGAACTATTGAGAACCGATAGGGGCTATAGTTGAAGTTATGAATGAATTTCTTTCAGCTCGGAACACGCACGCACGCCCGAGCAACTTCACACCCAAGTGCAAGTTGAAGCCGCGGCTCTCTTGAGATTCATTCAGTTTGTCACGTAGTTCCCAGACACTTGACGAGGACGGGAAGGAGTAGCCCCGGTCGGAAAACGTATTTTTTCCTACGCATGTGGAAAGCACTTCATTTAGTGCGGAGAGTTTATCCAAATGCATTTAGAGCACTAGTAATATACCCCAGTACATTCAGGATCATTCCATCCGTCAAAGAATTCGGTCATGAAGATTCATAAATCTTTGTTCTAAATCTAATTTTTTTCTAAATCTAAATCTAATCTAAATGCCAGTTACAGACATACTTTAAGGAGCTTCACAAAACAATCATAAAGTCTATTATCCCACTTGTTGCTTAAGCATCATTGTGACGTTTGGAAAATGGGCATAAACTGGAGATCGGAAAAGAAAAAAAAGGTCCGAATTGCGAGCAATAATATTATTGAATCATCTTCGAGCAGCTTCAGTTAATTGTAATGTAATTAACTGGCCAAGCGATGTGTCTGTCTGGCCACTTCTATGTCCATTCGACATTTTATGATCAATTGGACATCCACGATGCCAATCGAAGCGGCTATTTGGATGCTAATTTGCACATAAACACTGCAGCGTACTTCTTCATTAATTTAACGATTGCACGCACAACCCGAAGCGTTCATCCCCGAAGCGTTTCCAAATCCAAACAGCGTCCAGTGTAAACAGTTCACGCGCCGCGTTCTGCAAACTATACGGTGGGAAATAGTTTATTTCAACCGGTCAGCAGCGAAGCGAACGACCAAAAAACAAAAAAAAACCTAACAAGCGCACTAATGTGCGCCCGCAGGCGTCGAAAATATCCCGTCATATCCACGCGTCGCTTTGCTGCACTCGACGGACGATGTTCGAATGTTCGAACGACAGTGGCGTTGCGGGGAGAACCTAGTCAAAGGGGAACAGGAGCACCCCGCCCTGGCTATAATGCTGCACCCCTGACGGATATATGCATAAACAAACATTTTCAATGCTTCATCGCCGGCGACCAGCACCAGTTTTGATACATGCAAACCTTTTGTAGTTACATCCAACAGCATCCATGGCTGGGGCCATCCTCGCCATCGTACATCTTACTCACGGCAAACGACTACGCAACAAGGGAGTGCGCGCCCATTAAGGCCCTTTTCGATGATGATTTGACGCACGATAACCTTCCCGATGTGGCCCGTTGGAAAGAAGCTGCGATAGTTTACGTTGGTTGCCCTTCGGTTGCGGCACGGAACGTCGTCGGCACACAGCCAACCAAGCCAAGATCGCTCTAGGTGCCAAGCGGTTCCAACGTTGGACGACGTGGAAGACGACTTCGACTTCTCCTGCTCCGTAAGATATCCACCAGCGGAGGGACAGGTTTATTAAACATAGCTTACCGGCGTAAATATTTACACAATGCAGCACCGACCACGGCAATTCAAACATTCGGCACTCACCATTCACCTTCACGGGACGTTGGACATGGGAGATGTCCAAGAACTCAAGGCTGGGTGGTAGCGTTTCTATTGTACTACTCTTACTTGGAATTTCTTCCTCCTAATAAAGTACAGATATTAATCCAACCAACCAACAAATCGTTACATCGGTTGGCCTGAGTTGCTGTAGATAAGCGTACCCTCCCGGACAGTAAGTAGTTCCGGAGTACTCCAAATGGCAATCTATAGTCAACGGATGCGAACAAATCTTCGTACGTTAATCTCGCAATTTCTTTCCCGAAAAAAACAAATGGCGAACTTGTCGAGATATTGATATTAGCTTGCCTTCCCAAAAATCAAGATACAGGCCCTGTCCAAGCGAGACTTCCACCACACGCTCTCGCCGAGCTGGAAGTCTAACCTCAAAATCTAATCAGGATGCCCGATCGATCACGCGCACCACACACCACCATCCGCTATTACCCTTCCGCTGTGGCTGTGGAGCGAAAATACAACTATGTGTTTCTTTTTTTTTTTTGGCATACCACCGACTCCGGGATGCGAGATCACGAAAGGCAATTTCCGCACGGCAGTAGATTGATACATCCTGTGGATACTTGTGGATACACAAACACAGACACACCAACGTATTGCCCCGGACTTGTTCTCACTTTCGTTTGCACCCTTTTCCGCACGCTTTCCGCCTCAAGCCTCCAGATGCCGGTTCACGGCTGGTGGGCTAAAAGTGAGAGCACTGACGTGTGCGTCGCCGGCGCCATGGTGGGCAGGGAAAATTCAATTTCCTCGATATGCACACCACCACCGACGTCCTGTGTCTAATGCTACCCTTATTGGATTGGAGTATTTTTCGGCTTTCGCCGGCACAAGATAACCAACCGAACGCACCACTACGCACTCCGAACGGCTTGGATATTGGATTGTTTGTCGCGCAAATGTTATACTACCGACAAGATAGCATGGAAGGGTTTAATATCGAATTGACCTTCCTCCATAGCAAAAGCATGAAATAAAAGTTCAAGCCAAAACGTTGGCGTTTGGAAATTCCCTCCAAAGGGTGTTTTCCATTTTAAACGGCACGGTTACTAATTTCACCCCGGGGCGAAACCACCTGATTGCTGTTGCGAATCGCTTCGCTCTGCATGCGCACCCAAACAAGAGGTACTGCAACGGGAGCTGCCAAACGCCGGACAGTCGGTGAGGGGAGGTTAACGAGAAAATCATGCTCCAGTGGGTGACGGCGGCCGGGAGTTCAACCGAGAACCGATCAATTCTTCGCGCTGATTTTTTGGAGCACAAAAAACGCAAATCATCCGGCGTGGAGGTGGTCAGAAAAAAACTCTCATTAACCTACTGCCTTGACGTGACCGACAAGTGGAAAATTGTAATTTCCCATGAGCATGGTGTTGCAATAGAAAGGTGATACCGTACGCTACGGGGAATGGTTACTACGAATCAAGGTTCCTTGTAGTGAACATGTTGACATTCATGACTCTTTGACGATTGAAACCGTTACAAAATTAGTAAAACATTTTGGAATAATTGAGTAAAATAAATCAAAATCCCAAATCCACATTAGTGCTGAATTTTCTAAATACTTTGCAGATAAATTATGTAGATGGTAAGGGAATCTTTTCAAAATCGAATTTTAATTAAGATTCGCATCCAAAACTTCACATGAATGCTTATTTTAAAAGATTCATTCAATACTTATCGAATGAATTTCCGCCTATTTTTATTTGAATAGTCTAATGGACACAATTATAGACAAATAAATTGATAAAACATTTCCATCATAGCGACGTTTCTCAGCCTAGTAACCTTTCGAAACTTCCATCGAGCGTAATGGTACATATCACCCCAAAACACCATACCCCTGACCACCGGGCCAGAAAAAAAACCCCATTGCATTTGCCATTCGTCTCACGCGTCAGCACACCATACAAATCCCTCGGCAAATTTTGGCCAGTTCATCAGCATACAACCGCACCGTTACGACGCACCGCCAGTCACCTAAACGTCTTAATCCACTAGCACTCCTCCCACCCTTTATGGTGCGATAATTATGGATAATTACATTTTCGGACAAAACCCTAAAAGCATTCGGCCGTCCGTCCGTCACCAAAAACTGCATAACCATTAGCTCCACATATAGCCGGAGGAGGAGGTGGAGGAGGTGGTGGAGGAGGAGGTGGAGGAGGAGGTGGAGGAGAAGGAGGAAGGCCCTATCATTTACCGTTCGCGCTAGCAAAGTGGTGTGCCGGGAGGAAGTGTGGCATTTCTTCGCCAAACGCGTGTGGTGGAGCTGAAGCGGAGAGGCACGTGACCCGTGATCGTTCGAAAATTCACCGGTACGAAGTGTTACTACACACCCAAAACCAAACGCAACGCCACATTCCAACAGCGCTCGTCTTGTCGAATTTCCCAAACGTTTGTCGAAGCATACCACCCTCCCTCCCATCTACCTTAGCTTCGGTTAACATTTATAGAAACTCTTCCAGCACGCAAACCACCGGGTGGTGGCTCGCTGAGTTTTGATCGCGTACACATAGCCGCGCGGTACGTGGAATTATGAGACCGAAACCGAAATTCAATGTTTATCACAGTTTATCCCTCTCACGGACTTACCACCACCCAGGTCCAACCATCGCAATATCAACACATGATGGCAACGGAACACACGGCTCCCAACACTCCACTACAACTTTCCACCCAATTATTGCCAGTGCATCGCGCGCATACACACCCTTATACGTTTCTGGCACGGGGTAGCTTGTTGCCCCGCTTATCAAACGCTTGGATTTTGCTGACGCACTTTCCAATCATGGATTGGAATGGATCCAGCCGCACGGTG
Organism: Anopheles farauti; assembly: GCA_000473445.2. Classification (NCBI taxonomy): domain Eukaryota; kingdom Metazoa; phylum Arthropoda; class Insecta; order Diptera; family Culicidae; genus Anopheles; species Anopheles farauti. The sequence continues at coordinate 9,002,335 of KI915045.1, forward strand.
GAAGGAACCATCTCTTCCTCCATTCGCCACATAATCTTCGCGTATCCGTGATCTTGAAAACCTGCTCCACAGCGGCCCGTCATCCTGCCTGGGAGGAATGGTGAGCACGCATCATGTACACTTTCGCAGTTTTGATTGGTATCGATGCTCTAAAAATAGCCATTAGCGAATAACTCGGCACGCGGCGGCCCCAATTGCGCTAAGTTACTCTGGCCAGATTAATTACCAACAAGAAGTTGCCTCTCTGCTGCTCCGCAAGTGAGTAATAATAACAAACGCATTTGATTTGTAACCATTTGTTTAGTTTAATGGTTACCAAATATGCCGTGAACAGTCGTGGCAAAGCACGTACGGAATTTTTGTCGAATTTCTAGAATTTTCACTCGGTACTGGCAACACTGTAGTCCATTATGCATGCCTGGGCTGGATAGCGAGTTAATAGTACGGCAATTTACTTTTTCTCATTGCAATTAGCATACTTAGAACTATTTATAAAATTTGCGCCTGAAAGTATGCTTCTTGCTGCTTTCTACCCAACATCTTATTCATGTTTTAAAACTGCCAATCATCCCAATTTCGCTCTAATGATACCAGGACCATCCCTTGATGAATTCATTAATCATGTTGAATGCAAAAATATTCCTCATTCACACCCAAAACGTCTGCTCAAATTATCAAAAGCACGCATTGCAAACAGCGACTAGCTGTTCGCTGTGGAAAATCCCATAGCAACGTGCCCAAAAAGAATCACATATGGTTTTTGTATTTTGGCGTTCTCTGTCGCTCTTTCTTCCCTCTACGCCATGGATGCATGCAAAAAATAATCAAAATAGACGATGTTAAGCACGCACTCGCCAGAGGAGCAAATATTAACGAAAATCTAGCAACACCAGCGAGCGAGAAGAGGGCAACTCTAACAAACATTTTATCACGCATAAACATAATTTGTTTTCGCTGCTTCTTAAAACAAACCAAAGCTTAGTGGGTGTGGGTAAATATTTACCCCGCAACAACGATCAAATGTAGCGTGTGCCCCTCCGCGTGTGTGTCAGCTGTTGCTTGGAGTTCAGGGTACAAATAATGCCCATATCTTGATGTTGTCCATGTGGATTTTGAAACTATCTTTCGTACAGCTAACTTATATTTGTTACTGAATCTACTCCAACTTACAAATTGTAGTTCAAAATTCGTCTCTAGCAGTCAAGGGAAAACCGAAGCAAAATTAAGCACACGTGCACTTACCTAAAACGAGAAAGAAAGATAAGAAATATTAAAATATGAAATGAAAGATAATCCCCCATAAACATTTATCAATGAAGACCCATAATGGCCCACTATGTACGCTTTCTTGCAATGCCTTCCGTTCAAAGAACGTGTAATTGGACCAGACAGTGCGATTACTCATGCTCATGTGCAACAATTTCCAGTGTACGCGCGCTACACCAGCTGCGTTTGCTAAATCGCACACCACCGGGGCGAACGAACAGCGTCTGGGTGGTGGTACACATGCCCCGCAGCCACCCGTTTCCCACTTGCCCGCTGTGTACAATCCCGAACGTTCGATATCTGCGCGAAGAAGTCGCCTTTCAAGAGTAGCCACTGGACGGCATCCGACAGAAGATGATCTCGGCTACTGTTGTTAGTGGTTCGGCTTCTCTCGGATGAGCGACCGGATGTACGGGACGCGGGGTTACAAAAAAAAAAAAGAAGGTGGCAAAGATACGATACAAACTGTGCGCATTCCCATTCCCGCCCTAACCTTGGGGAGCAGTTTAATTTCTCGCTTTGCTCCGGGGGAGAAAAAAACCCTCCGGCGAGCGCTCTATCAAACTTGCGCCCGTAGCAACAAGCAGCAGCCTGCAGATGAAACCGGGAAGCGATCGGGGCTATTTTTAAAAATAATTTTCCAAACCCCAAGCGCATATTACTTACACCGCACGCATAAATGTGCCACAAGCCCCGGGGGCAGCACATCCTCGCACCTCCTTTAGTACTCTCTTTCTCTCTCTTCCCCTCCGAGAACAGTACTTACCCACGCACTAGAGACGGAAAGGGTTTTTTGGAATGCGTGCGTGCACTTCACCTCCTTCGGGAGCGCCCAGGAATCGTCCCTTTCCCCTCAGCGCGCACAGCGAAACGGTTGATGTGAAACGCCAATGATTGATATGACCATGTGCATCATTCTTCCCGGGGCATATCCTCATCTCCACACCCGTTCGTATGAAAGTTAGCAAAACTTCCCCCCTGCGAAACCGAACCGTCTCTGAATGACCTCCCTTTTATTCCTGCCGCTGGAGGTAGGAAACCACTTGATCGACGTGGAAGGCAGAGCACTTGAGCTGCCGCTCGATCCAAGGTCCTGCAGCGCAACGGCTGGCCCTGACGTGTCGTGTGCGGTGTCATGGTGCGAGAGATACGGGTGAAGATGAGCCATCCCACCATCCCGCGAGCGGCCCTTAAGTGCGGTGGAGTTCGAGAAAATCTACACTTCTGCACAACTCGATCATCGCACCGCACCGGAAAGGGGTAAGGCGGCCGAAGAAAGCTAGAAGGTTACTCAGCTCGGTGCTCAGTAAATCAGCTCTGAAGTGGTCGTACATCAAGATAAGCAAGAGACGATGGCAAACCCGCCGCAGCTCACGGCTCATTATGATAGTTTCCCGCGTTCCCGAGTTGCTTCATAATGTGTTTCGATACATCGCGATGGGATGTAAACTAGAGAAAGGCCACATATCGCGGTATAAATCTATTGGGAAATGCTCAATCCTACGACAAGTGCGCCCTTGTTGGCGTTACAGTAACATCATCTACCTAACACGTCCTGCCTGCTGTAATAAACGTACCCAATTTTCAACATCTGTTCATCATACGTCTCGTGACTTGCACTGGAACCTCTCCCACACCATCTCACGAAACCATCCTCCATCCTAGGATTGGCGAACTTCTCCCCTGGAGGAGGTAAATGCCCTTCGGTGTACAACCGACTCGAACTCCAGCGGGAAGCATACGCGCATAGATCAACGTCGTCTAGCAATTCCGAAAATAAACATACGACGCAACGCACTGCCAAAGGATCGTAGACTTTCGGGACGGCTAGTGTACTTGACTGTATTTTATGATCCCATTATAATTATACGCACATCGCTCCACGAAATCGGAAGAGTAGAGGAGAGAAAGAGCGAAAGAGAGAGAGAGGTGCAAACGCTACAAGGGGAAGCGTTTATTAAACGCTGTTATCATAATTTTAGACTATGCTCTCATCGCTTGATAAAAGCAGCAACCGGTGCTTGACCTCTTCGAACTATCCGTTGCACTCCACTGTTAAAATTCTGCACGACCCAACCGAACATTGCTCGCGAAAAATCACACAACGGTGTCATATTTTGAGGTTATAATAATTTCTTACGAAACATCCCGCAACATACCGGAACAAAGAAAAAATCAAACTAACCATCGGTTCCGCCGCTACGAGAGGTTCGCCCTGGGGAGAGTCTATACTCCCTTACGTTGCGCCATTGCCTTATCAAACTAGCCCGATCGTTCAAAGTCGAGTCGTTCTACGAATGTCGTGCACCCGCGCGCGCCCTGAAACCATGATGCTTCGCTCCCTGCTTTCGGCTCCCATCGCGTTACTTTATGCTTAATTAACGCCAACTTAACCCCTCCACGCCGCAACAACCAAGATGACGACAACGGACGACGACGAGGACGGCCGGACCGCAGAGCATGGAAAATTGCTATGACTAATTAATCAAAAATCTCACCTCCAACCTACGCGCGCTTCCAAGACCACACCACACCAACATCCCCCTCTATGACGCTCCATCTTCTCCCTGAGCTCCTCTATCTTCGCTTTTGGGGAAACGGAACTTCCACCAACTCTTTCCCTCGCTTTGGCACCAGGAGCTTGTGGAGGCAATGTTTGAAATGACCAGAGCGGCAACGATCCAACACACAGTAAACAAATTATTCCCGTGGCCAATCTTAACGAACTAAACAAAACGTCTGGTCCATCATCATCATCATCAACATCTTCTTCTTGGTCACGGTTAGGCACAGCGATGACCCCGCCCCGGGCTGGAACTTTAAGATCTTCTATGTCTTTATAGCCACAACCGAAACCGACCTCAGTTTTGCGCTTCATACAAAAAAAGACTCACCCGATGGTTTCTTGTTCCTCTTTTTTCTTAATCGTAGGCGATCCAATTAGCTTGCGACTAATTTCTTCAAATAGTGCGGTGCGGCGCTAGGGCGAACAACCATTGCAAAAAAAAAGAAATCATTCCAAACCGCCACTGAGACATTCTCAGGCAGATAACCTCACTTCCAGCGAAAGATGGGCGCTCTTGAGCCGGCAATCCAACATTCCAGCGGCAGGGGTCACACGCAGAGGCTATCGCGTAAACGGTTATCTTCGATTCAAAACTCGGACTATAGTTACGCTGGGTAAGGCCATCGCTTTGGGCGTGCGGCACACCGAGCACCCAGCAGAGAACGACACACCAGAAGTATGGGCGGCTCTTCGCGACTTGAAGACATCGCCTGAAGGTGGTCAGGAGCAGGTCGTGCCGCCATCTCCTTCGTCCATCTCTTCCGCCTAGGTCCCGCAGGCGTGGGGAGCGGTCGATGCGAGGGTCAAGATAGGAATGCAGCCGACGAGCGTACATTTATTTATATTACTGCAATCAGTAATGAAGCCTGCCGTGGACGATTATTTACATGTATGACCGGTGTCTGGAGCGCCATCGCCGTCTGGCGCGGATGCATCCTATTAAATAGCCCGGACTGTGGGCGCAACCGCATCAAGAATGTCCGCACCGGGTTCCAGTCGTATCCAGCAGGGAACGGGAGAGTTCACCCCAGTGCCCTCCGGGGAATGTTTGCGCCCCCTCGGCGAGATGAAGCAATTAACGTCGATATGAAGGCATGAACATTCTCGACCTTGATGGTGGATGCAATTTAAAATGGTGCCGAGTGATTTGGTGCGCGATAAGAATCTTCCAGGGTGCTCCAAATTGATTTGGACACGGGTCCGGGGAACAAGCAGCTAGGAATTTGTCCCATATTAACTTGTGGCGAATGTCAACACGGTGAAACAATCTTGGATTCGCCTAAACTGGATGCTAATTATACCGTGGAAATGTCTCATACTAGATTCGTTTGAAAATAAGATCATCAATCGCGCAGGGAGAATTTTGATCATTATATAGTTCCAAGAAACTGACTCTGATTCGTCCATACTCGAGCATAGAAAATCGGACCAATAACTTCGAAATCCGAGTAAACATAATGAAACATTTCCCGTGAAGCGGTCAAAGGAGCGCTGGAGTCAAAACAAACCGACTGATCTCCCCCGACAAACCAGTCCCCGACAGGGCATTAAAACAAACGAGTTGAAACAACAACTGATACGGGGATGGATGAGTCAGACACTATTTTTGCCGATGCTTCCTTTCATGCGCTGGAGCGGCTTTGGTGGACTTTTGCGAACGCTTTGCTTCCTCTCTTGTTCTTGCTAGCTCCGATGCATTCGTGTCTATTGCGCGATTGTGTGAGTGTTTTTTTTTTTTTCTTTTTCAACATAGAGCGACCTTTCAGCAGCAGTGGTAGCGCTTGGGACCACATACGAACAGATAATCCCGCGAGACAGCACGTCCAACCGGGGCTTGGAGAACGAAAACGAAACCACGAGAACCACTCCTGCTGCTTGCGCTGGACGCTGGATGAGCTAATCCACCCAGAAACACACACTCACACACGCCGCGGCGCATATTCAAATGATGCAACTGGGCAATAAATTAATGCTGTGATAAGCGACCTCCCAGCGGTGGGGCTTTAAGGCGCGTGTGGACAGTGTGATGGAGCGATAGAATAGGCGCGTTCAGGAGCTGGGTGAAAGACAAACAAAAAACCTTCCTATAAAAAAGACAATCTGCAGTAGAAACGGCCTGGTCCTGGAACGTTCGTGCTCTTTCACGCTGTCATACAGTCTGCACCACAATAATCACAAGAAATGGCTGCAACACGGACGGACACGGGCAACGAGCTTTGATAAGCGAAAAGTGTATAATCCAAATCCGGAAATGACAAGAAGTAATGCGGCCATCGCTTTCGTACCGTGTGGTGGGCGCAGAGAAAAAAAACATTGAAATAAGATAATGTTAAAAAAAAGTGAGACGAGCAAAAACTCCAACTCTCTGCAATTTGTCGACATTTTCGAGCGACGTCGGCGGTGGCGGCGGTCGCCTCCCGGGGACTTTCTACTTTTCCTCCACCCGTTACACACGAAAGAGAGTGTGTTGGCAAATGCATGGGCATGTTTTTCCACTCGAATAATCTTGTATCTGTGTTTTGCGGCAGTCGTGTGCCTCGCGCTCGGACCGCAAACAGACAAGCGAAGTAAAAATGTCGGATCGCGGCGAATATGATTGCAATAATATCGAAAGCCTTTCTCGCGGGACGACGATGATGATGGTTGCTTCATGGCGCGAGCAACAATTGCACTCGGCCGCTTTTCTTGCTCGCAGAAAAAAAAAACGCGATCAGCACAGATCGCCGGAGATAAACCGAGCGGTGGCGCATTTTTACCCGAAGCGTACGGTTCCATTATGGGCCGTTGGAAAATTGTGGCTTAAACAAAAAAATAATCACAACCCCTCGGCAAACACCAAAGCTCGTCAGTTCGCCCGTGAACACAGACTTGGTGGAGCCGAGCCACACCTGCTTGGACCCTGAAACAAAAGCACAAGTTAGCACGGGTTCGTTCCGGCGAGTGCCAGCAACAATTTTGGCTCCTCCACCTCCATTGTCGGGAGATGAGCAACGAGTGAGCGGAAGGAAAAAGGCACGGCAAAATTGGCACCACTTTGGGGAGATGGCAATTTTCTCGCAGTTCACACCGTGAAACTGTCAATTAGGCCCTAAGAGGTTGCATGAAGGGGACGGCCGAGCGATCGCGAAGTAGAAGCACCATCCGAAAGCCCGTTTCGCTTGTTCCGTTTATCGAAAAAATGATTTACCCCGCTGACGATTTTCCGCCGGCAAGCGATGAAAGACGTATCACCAAACGGGGAGGGGGAGCATTTGGATTCACATTTTGTTTTCGTGTGCTGGCATAAATCTGTCACGTTGGCATCATCATTTCCCGGCGAACCGTTTCCGGCAAAGCAGCAACACATCAACCGCATTGCACGCAGCACAAACAACGGCCCGGTTTCCTCTCCGGGTCAGATGGGGATGAATAATTCACCGGCCAGTGGAGAACGACGTGTTGTTTTCCCGCCGCCGGCGGGATGTTCCGGCACCGGACTTAACGGTTAACAAATCGAACGCTGACCGCTTGGTGGATGAAATGGGCCAAACGCAGTTGGCGCCATCGGCCAATGAAATATCTATCCATTACTCATGTGTGTAAGTAAACAACGCAACACCGAGTCTGGGCGCAATCTCTCGAAAAGGGGGGCGGGCGAAAAGAGTCTCCAGAGTTAAGGTGTATTCTGCGGGGGGGGGGGGGGGAGAAAAATCCATACTCGAGAAAATTTAAGCACAACCTCAAATCACTCTCGGGAGCCGGGGAAAATCATGGACCTTGTGAAACGTAAGTTGTTTTGTAATGACTTCACTGTAATCCCAATAATTATTGCCCTTGATGACCCGCTCCATAATCCACCTTCGTAATTATTCCCCCATTTATACCGACTCGCTTTACTTTTTCCCGTTCTAGAGTCGCCAAGAACTGCTCCCCCATCAGGTCCTGTCGGTAAGTGTTTGTGTGCCAAGTCATTAAGCGTTCGGTCAAGAGCATTAACTGACCGCTGTTCTGGAGCTGGACGTTCTGGTTCTCAGGATGCTTTCTTTACACTCGAGCCTCAGCCCGTCCACAAGTCGAAAGCAACGCTGTATGGTCCGTGTGCAAGTTGAAGTTAATTTTAACGTTCAATTTAAGTTACTTGCCACCGCTGATTGCGATTTAATTAAGCGCATATTTTTACTGCAAGCTCCCGCAGACGCCAACAATGTTGGGAACGACGTTCGAACGGGGGACGCGACGCTTTCTTTACAGCGTAAAAGCGTTTGCATTCTACTTCATTAAAGCCGATATTAGCCGTGTTTTCAGGAGTTTTACTACGAATGATCAACCTCAGAGTTAGAGCGCAGAGATTAACGCAACTTAAAGCTCATCTCTCGAGCGTGGAGGTTCTACTGCACAAGTCCGGGACATCGCGAGATCCGGACATGAATTATTTATCCTCTCCAATCATCAGCCATCATTTGTACTCCTTTCACGTCCCTAACACACGCCCCAATAAGTAATCTCCTCACACCCCTCCCCAAGGTCATCTGACGCGCAAAAGAATGCAACAATTCACGTCTGTTTCGCTACATCGGGTATGCATTGCGGAACTTGGCACGGAAAAAAAGCAAAAAAAAGTCAGCCACGCTTCAGCAACACCCAAACAAGCACCGAAATCATGTCTAAATTTTACAAACAGCTGTTCCCAACGGCACAGTGAAGGTGTGTCGGGCTTTTCACGCACATCCATCGAATTTGAAATCTTCCCTGACGCACGGCAGGTGATGCCCCATTCCCAAACGCCCAAAACCAACCCGCGGGGCGTGCCATGATGTCGCGACCCGTGCTGTACATTCACATTAACGGCAGTATATGCGCGTTTATTTATTTTTTTTATTTGTGACAAAGCTCCCTGTCTCGTAGGACATGACCGATGACTGCCTGACACAAAAGCGAAGGAGCGCGAAAGATGATTGATGGCAGGCCCTCCGTTCGGGATCGCCGGCGGACGAGCGCGATTGTGTTGCAGAAAATCGTATTACATTGCAAAGTAAGGCACAGGACGGCCGGGTGAAGATGCGAGCATTTGTTGCCGCGTTAATTCCGCCCGTCGATCGGGGGTTGTGACGGATGGGGCGAGTTGGAGGACGGAGCAGGACGTTACGAATGCGTGTCGGTGTCGCGAAACACCGACCCTTCTCCTAACCGAACGGCGCAGTGTAGCAAACACCAACGAAGATGGCACACACAACGGCATCAATTTAATTTCACTTTCATCGTTTCGTTTCGTTTCTTTTTTTTCGCAAAAAAAAAACAAGACGGCGGACATAACTCTGGCTCTGGCAGGCAAATTGCTATGCACTGATAAGACGTCAAAAGACGTGTCCATCCATCGCATCCCCCAACCCCGCCGGACCGCACATCATGATTTGTAATTCATGAATGAGAAGCTCTTCGGAAAGATGTCCCAAAATATGGCAAACTGTTGAGTGATCCATCACTCCCAGCCTCGGACTTCGTTCGCCTCGAAAACTCCAACACTGGGACAGGCGAAATTCAGCTATTTTTTTTTGCATCGGATCTGGTTGGTGCGCACACACACACACAGAGGCTGCTGGGTAGTTATGCACGCATCCCACGGGTCAATGGCCACCGGACCAAGAAACCGCACGATGTGCACGATGACAAGCCAAACGGCGTCAGAAATCGCCTATCGCCGACGATCGCGAAGAAGAGAACGTACCGAGGATCGCTTAAATAAATGATCTGCCATTTTTTTGTTTCTTCAGCTGCACTTTCCGGCGCCGCTGTCTGGCCCACTCACTTTTCTTCTCGATTTGCGAACACCATTACACATTACATTTACGACCAAATGGCCGCACAACAGCATAACCGCGAACGTTGCTCCAGGTGGCTGGGGAAGCAATTCGCTCTGGGCTCCATAGGAGAACTGTTTCACCTTTCACCAAGTACCTCGCAGCCCCGCACGAATCAACCGGCGTTTGCAGAGGCATCTTGCAAAAGAAACCACTGCTACACCCGGTTGCAGGCGAAAAAAAAATCAATTTAAACCCACGCAGTAGCGAAGAGCGGGGGAAAAAACAAAATCACACAATATTATAATTATGCCACCGAAACCGAAGCGCACAAATAAACACACGTAAGCAATGGAACGGAGAGCGGGGCAAATGCCGCGACTTTCTCCGAGATGGAAGCACCAGCGCCGCATCATAATATTCCGCCCGTGCCACCAACCAACCCACGCGGCGTGAAGCTGTGGGTGTAAGGAAGGCAATACAAAAAAAAATAGTGTTCAATTAGTGTATTAATGAACGTGCAGGAAAATGTTATTTTCATTACTCCCTGACTTCAACTCGCCGCACGCTTTTCTCTCTCACGCCGCTGATGGTTATAGCTTTCAATTTCTATTTCCTATTTCCCCCCGGGTGTGTGTGTGTGTGTGTGTGTGTTTATGTGTTATAAAATCTCCTCCAAAGGAAATGAGACATAGGAAACTAGTTATAATACATGTTTCTTTAAAGAAAAGCAGGAAAAAACTGCACTCTTATACTAATAAGAGCGTATAAAATAGCATAATGATACGAATGAAGGTTAAAGAATTATTTAATTCCACCTATATAAAGATCCTCCTACATCTTCTCTGTACTTCCTATAAAACATCCCCTTGCTTGCATCATTATGCACTCCGCCACCAATAACATCCCATACAATCAAGGTTCTTTTTCGGTGTAAATATTCCAAATAAAGCCGTCCCCACCAAAAAAAACAGTGTCGCACTAACAGATACGTGTTCCCCGGGTTTTGCTCCTCAAAGGTGCTAGTAGCAAAGCCCAGCGGGGAATTGAATCAATTGAATAATTGATCCGAGAACATGTCAACGTCAAATCAAGCCGTTTGGGAGAGCCGCCCGGGGAAGAATGCAACCGGGCGATTTATCTTGGAGCTCGACATGATCCCCCTGATTTTTCGGGCGATGCGAAACGATCCTCAGGAGAGTCGTTTAAAGAACGCAGAAGAAGGCCGTACAAATCGCTCATACGCGTACCATCATCATCGCCATCATCGTGTCTGGGAATCAATCCAGATATCATCCCCTTTTGTGGAGGACTTTTCAACCTCGCACGAACCAGGAAACAAACGAAAAATGTTTGACCCGTGCTCATTAATGGTTGGAAGCCTTCCCCAAAGACACAAAGCTTCCTCAACCGGGAAAGTTCATACGGGTATATCAAGATTTCACCCTTCGGGCGAGGGTCAATTCCGGTCGGTATCGAGTTGATTGATTTATTGGAAACAAAATTAAATTAATCGACCATCGCTAAACGAGTCGATGCACCCGCTTCTTTCTCCCTCTCTCTCTCTCTCTATCTCTCCGATACTTCGACATCGATTGATCACTTTCCCGGGGCGGATCTCCCGCTTTCGTCGTACGCCTTTGTGCATCACCCGTCTTTTTTCTTTATTACAGTCTTTCCCGCCCATCCATGAGGGCATGAAACATGCGGTTGCAAACGCGCGGGTTTTATGGTGGTGGCAATATTTGATTGCTGCTGCCGGGCGGCTTATTGTTGTTATAAAGCCACTTTCCCGCATCCATCCGCTTCCATGGGCGAACCTTTATAGAAGGGAGTTTCGCTGCTCGCGCCAAGAGGGCGGGCGGCACAATTACAACAGCCGCGAGATTTTACAATTTGATGATCTATGCTCCTGAAGAGTACATCCCGACAACGTCAGAACCCTACAAAATGGTTGCTAACCGTTACTCCTTTTTTTTTGTACGTCGCTTGCAAATGATTGGATCGTAAAGATTAGGCAAAATTAAAAAATAAAAACCGCTCGATGAAAAAACTTTCCACCGCTGGAATTTCGTCCTGATGCTTAACAGACCATCAGGCATTTTTTTAGGATAGTTTTTAGCTTATTTTGTTTGATTTATGAAACGCATTAAATTAATATTAATTCAAAAAGTGAGACTAAAAAATGTCAACGATGGGGCAAAATAACCAAAAGCCGGCTTTTAAGATACGATTCCTGCTGGATAATTTAAATGTAAATATTAACAACTGCTTCCGCCTTCGAAACGCGTCGTAGTGGCGGCAATAAGAATGCAATGGCTTTGGCCACCCACCCGCATATTTTACTTTAACAACTATGCAACCACCATCTGGGTTCGGTAAACGAAAGAGAGAGAATGCCCTTAATGTGAGAGGAATTACAACAGTGTCGCCGCGCCAGCTGGTAGACCAATTTTCTCAACATAATTGTGTTTGAAACACAATTGTAAACAGTAGAACAATGGTTCAGAGCTCACACGAGTATCGGTCAAGATCTGAACTGAAAGCCTTGTATAATTTGTTAAAATTCAATTCGACTGTTATCATCAGTCTATCAGCCTATCATAAATATAGCATGTTGGACATAGGGTATACTTAACAATTCTCTTGCTTGTGGTTTTTAAAGAGTGGTAGGTTTTAACCCGTTTGTAAACATACCCTCAGTTAAATAAGAAGTCTAACATATCGTTCAAAACATTTTCAAAACAAATATTTAAAAAGATGCTCGAATGTAAGCAAGTTTTAAAATTGTTTAAAAATGGTTTTATTTCAAAATTCAGTAACAACCAATTCATCAATCAAATCATTTCACACACTCCTACCAGGAAAAAAACCCCACTTATTCATGCATTTTGTGAGTAATGTAAGTCATAAAGCGTAAACACAGCGTTCATTTACTCCCCAATTAATCTCCACGACGAAAAATGGGTCACTTGTCGTTCGGTTGAAAAAAAAATCAAACCAACGAGACATAAATGAAGCAATAAAGTGACTAATCGCTTAAGCTAAACATCGCCGACCATAAAACCCGCCTTCCCAATGACCACTCCGTTCCTTCTCGGGACGGTCATAGATAGTCACTAAAGCAAAGTCTACAAAGCCTCCAGACGGGACGAAAAACCTTTCACACCCTGCACGCTGCTGTCTGTGTGCTTATCGTTCGTTCGTGGTCGCACGGTTGGCGTGGCTCGTTCTGGTACTCGAGACCCCCAAAAAGCCGTGATTTCTCACTTGAAAAAGAATCCTCCTTTACAACTGACAACACATGCCGGCACGTTTGCGTTTGCCGCGCCCAGCAAACTCCGTTCCAAACATGCCGAGCCGAGCCTCTGTTTTGTATTGTGGTTATCTCTGGCGAAGACATCCGATGAAGATAACGCTCGCCGGGCATACTTTCACTCAGAACCTTTTTTTTCTTTCCTTTTCCACTCCATACGTGCTTCGTGCGTGCCCGTTTAGCTCGAGCTCACCAGAACCTTCGTCTCTCGCTGACTGACAGCGTTGTTTAGCCCTGCTGCATTGACATTCTTATCGCAAAAGAACCCTTTCTTCCAATTTCTATTCTGCCTTTCTTCACGCAACCGGCACGCTTTTGCTGGATGAACCAAAGCGACCCAACGATGTCTTTTCTCGAACAAAATAAATAAAGACAGTTTTTGATAAGTCAAAATAAACAGTCAATAAAAGAAATACGACCCCGTGCGGAACCGATCACCTTTTGACACTTGTAGCACTCCGGTCGAGGGGGGAAAGTGTCTTATCACAAAATGGGCTTTTTATTGCCTGTTTATTGCTTCGGTTCGTGTTGGCGTTTCCAACAAAACTGCGACCTACCGATACAGAGTACGCGCAAAGGCCCAACTCTGCTATACAAGTGCTCTTCATCCAGACGCACCGAAACGTGACACTTAAACCGAAAGCGAAATTTTCCAACGTAAAACCGATAAATTCGGTACACGTCTGACACCTCATTAAAATGGTCGTCCAACGCACGGATCCCCTTTTTGACCCAGACACCTTTCCAAAGTCGCAGGGACTCAAGTTACTGGGATTTATTTACATCGCCGATTTGTCACCGTTCAATTCGCATCCGTGGGAGGGGCAAACGTTTTGCACTTGGGCTCTCAAGTGCAATGAAAGTAAAGGTGGTGATGAATCTCCGGAGTAAAAATGCCAGACAAACCAAATATGGTCAACGGACTGGTTGGAACTGCAGTCCATTCCACAAAGGTGTGACTAATTTAACTGCAACCGATGTAGGTCAACTGTTGGTGTTTATCTTAATGTCCTGTCAGTTTTAAGCAGTGTCCCTTCTTCGATTTTACTCTGAAGATCTAGCCCAAGCTAGTCTCCTGATGTGTTTCTTTGTCTGGTCCAACATCATTCCCGTACTTGCACACTACCTACCCCATTCAAATCAAACGCGGTTGCGAGACGGTTCTGGTTTGTTGAATCGATAATAACTATAACCACCAATTTTGATATTGGATCGAAAGTCTCACTGCGAGGGAAGGGAAGAATTGGAAGTTCCTGAGGCTTGAGTGTGGAGGTATTATTATAACCCCACTCAAATACGGGTGCAACCGTGAGAGAGCGCTACACTGTTGGTGTGTATTTGATTTATATTGCTCGGTATATTGAGTAATGTCGGAGGGTTTATTGCCCTCCAAACGTACACGACCACTTGTACAAGAGATATCCAGTAATGCCTGAAGTTACCGGAGATGTGGAGATGGTTCGACAATATCTACAGGTACGAATGTCTACGAATTCTTGAAGATTCTATACATTAACTTCAAACTTTTGGCCAGAAAACTTGTAAATTTTATGTCCGATATGTCGGCCCGTTGAGGTTTGATTTCCAAATCCGGTAGGTAAAGTTTTCTGCCATCCAAATAGCCCATTAAATCACATTTCCAGTGCAGTTCAGCGTAGGCGTTCGTTGGTAGCCAGCCAACGACATTTAACAGGTAATGAAAGCCGAGAGTTCAGGCGAACCGGCCAACTTCCAGCCAGACTAGACGGTAACCTGCCACTGCCTGCCGGGCTCCGACACTAACTTCGCATCCAAATCGGGTAACCTGAGCTAAAAATGTTATTCACTGCCGTTATCCAATGCCTTCCCTTACCCAGAGCCTACCTGCGCCCGGACACATAAAAATGGTCTAGAATAAAGCGAAGATTTAGGCTCGCAGACGGGGGTCTCTCTGCGTCTTTCACGACAGACGGGAAGAAGATGCGCATGAAGGAATTTCGCTTTCGTGTGCCACCAAGGTGTGCGTAATGTAAATAAAGCCACGACCGCACGGACGGTGCCAAGACGATGGCGATGACGACGACGAGAGGCATTTAAAACGCGTTGTCTCGTCTCGTGTATATGTGGAACAATAAAAAGCTGGTTCTTCGCTAACCTGTCCTCACCTGTCCGGGCGCGATTCCACACCGCACTTCGCAGTTAGACTACCTTCTCAAGGTCGTTACCGAAATATTCTACCGGTTTTTATGGGACGACCGTTTCGTCTTCATCCGCTGTTCGCATCCACGACGCGAGCGGGAATAAGACAGTCAACAAACCAACGGAGCGGCCCTTTTGGAGGGCGAACTTGAAGAAATGCCAGCGAAAGTCGAAGATGAGAAAACTGTGTATTTTTTTTTTGTTTCCTTCTGTAAAGCAAATCACCAGGAAAACAGCCCATTCATTGCCATCGAGACCATCTCGAGACCGTCTCCTTCGCTCGTTTACCCGTCGAGCCGGGGCTCGATTGTTTGCCGCATTATTATTGGGCTTCGAGACGGAGCGAATGCCTCCGCACAAAACAACAATGCCCCGGAACAACTGTTGGAAGATGCTCCACCACCGGTCAGTGCAGTCGGTCCGGAGGAAGCTTTCCCTTTTTCACGCTCTGATAAAACGAACTCGGCGGAACAAAAAATAACGCGTTACCAACGAAAAATCTCCACACATAGAGGGGAAGGCGTAGCTAAGCATACGCGCGGGTGAAAACTGGCCCCGCATAAGATCGTTGATTGATCTCACTTCGTGACGGGACATGGTGTTGTGGAATGGAGGCACACACTGCGCTTCAAATCGAGATGAAGATGATGAGGATGAAATGCCAAATTTATCCGCTGGTAAGAGACGGCACGTGGCATGAAAGCTGTGAATTATCAAGCAGAAGTCGGAAATATGAAAGACATGATCATTCGATCATTTCGTGGAGATACAAGAAACTTAGACAAAAAGCCCAGAATTTTGTTAAAAGTTTTGGCTATTTTGATTTATAAAGTTATTAAAATATGAGATTTTTTTTACTCATATAAAATATGGCATGAACCAAAATCATGAATCATGAGAGCTCTTGCTACCGCAAAATTCTGAAGAGAAGCATACTGTTGCTGCCATTTTGGAAAATATTGCAGCAAACAGCAAACGTTGATCTCGATTAGATTTTACAAAAAAAAATGAATGTTTGTATATCCGATCTCATTTACCGACGAAAATCTTCAGACGTTATAGCACTAACATACCCCTTTGGTAACATTTCATTTTAAATTCCACAACGTTACGAAACTGATCGGAAGACCTTAAAAATTATCACAATTACGAGGAAAAATTCTAGGGCTCGAGGAATTATCTAAGCTTTAACGAAGTTTCATGTCGAAGTAGTTGAAAATGAATATTTCATTCTGGATACATTAAACTATTTCTGAAGCGACCCTAGAACCTTGTTGGCACATATGCTTCACATTAGGCCATGCTTCTGCACATATGGAACCGGAGTCCTTCCCAATAGTGCTCCTTTTCTCTCTGTCTCTGGTGCTGCAGGTCAGGGAACTTGGGTTGGTCGTTTGAAAGAGCAAAAAAAAGGCAAATAGCTGCCCAGCAGATGTGGGAACTACGAAAGCGAAACAGAGGGCAAGGGAAATATGCTCCATAAAAAAGAAGCTATTTGTTTCATTCCGAACGTTTCCTTTTTTTGCCCTGTGCCCGAGAGGGTATAAAATTGAAGAATTCGCGGATCTCGTCGCAACCAGCAGGCAGGCAGAGATTGTGGACCTCCAGCGGGTGACACAAAGAAGAACACGCGATCATCGGACGCGCTAAAACCCTCTCTCACACACACACAGACCTAGAGCGCAAGAAGCTGAGAACAGATTTTCCAGAATCTCGACCGAACCCAACGAACGACGCTTGCCCGTCGTCCGGTGCAAAAACCGACCGAACACACGGCGTCGTCTTCCCAAAAGCGCCCACAACCGTACGCGGCGTGCGCACGCGAGTGAGCAGAACGGCAAAACGCGAATTGCGTGGGACGAAAAGGGAACGAGAGCGACCAAGAAAAGAATCATCTTGGCTTCCTCCAGGGGCGCGTGTGTGTGATGATGATTTTATGCCACACCACCACATACACACACACACAATCGCGCATACGAAACATTCCTGCCGGGACATAAACCCCGCGCACGAACCTCTCTCGTTCTCGCTCACTCTCGCACACAAACCCATGCACACATCTCAGCAAGGAGACGACGAGAAGCAGCGCGTCGTTTTCGAGTGCGTCGCCGTTGTCGCCGCTTCCTGCCTGCTCGCACGCACACATTCGCACGAAAGATTTGTTTGACCCCGGTCGTGTTGTCGTACACACACATACACACAAACGTTACACACGGGAAGGGAACAAGCTGCCAAAGAGGCAGGGAAAGGATCCATCCCTATCCCAGGCGCGTCACACAAACACACAATCAGCACAAAAGCGGAGCGGGTGTATGGGTGAGTGTGAGTGTGCGTGTGCTGCATACAGGCTAGAAAACTGTGCCACTCTCGTCGGAGATTCATCTCGCCAGGACATTTTCCAGGGTGCAATCTAACAAAAGCACACGCGCACACATACACACACACACACGCGCGCACTAAACCGTTGCGGTTTGCTTCACCCCGTCTCTTTCTCGCACGCCGAGCGGCAAACCCAAAACCGAGCAGCGGCGGAGCGTTGCAGTTTGAGTAGGCGATACGGGGGGGGGGGGGGGGAGCGCCTCCTAAGATGGATGCTGTAGGGGGAGATGCCATTTTTTGCACTCTCATCATTAAACGCGCTCTCGCTGGTCTGCCTTTTTGCTTGCTGTAGGCTCCACTCTCTCTCTCTCTTTCTCTCGTATTTTCCTACTTTTCCTTCTCTGTGCACGCACACATGCATACGTACAAACAACACCGCTTTTTCGCAGACAACACCCAAACCCAACTGCATCCAGCGTCCACCCGCTCGCTCTTCCCTCCTTCCTTCCAACTTCCTCCCCAGCGCGTCCCCAATCGCTTTGATTGACTAGCTTTGGAATGGGGGAGCGGAGCGGGGGAAGAGATTATTTTTCACAAATGGCGGCAACACACACAACCGGGAACCCAGCCCAAAAAACCCTCACCCCTTCCCTTGCTAGCGCCGCGTGCACTTACCTCGTACTTCAGTCCGGCCAGGCGCAACCAGGTCTCCACCTTCAGGCAGAAGGGCGAAATCGACGGCAGCATCGGTGTGCGGGTGAACTGGTACAGGTACACCACATCCTTCTCGAAGTTCGCCTTGTGGACGGTCGGCTTCACCTCCTTTTCCTTCTTGGCCGCCACGGCCGGGGCGGCCGCCGCATCGGAGCTGGTAGCGGCACCTTCACCGCCCTCGGCCAGGGCCGCACCACCCTCCGCGGGCTTCTCCTCCGACTTCTTGTCGGCCGCGGCGTCACCGGCCGCCGCTGCTCCGTCACCGCCCGCTCCCGGAGCGGCAGGCTTATCACCGGTGGCGGCCGGAGCTGCCTCGGTCGTGGCCGCGGTCGCTGCCGCCGCCGTCTGCTCCACCTTCTTCTCCTCCTCGCCGGCAACGACGGGCTTGTTTTCCGTTTCGGTGGCCATTTTTACAATGATCGCGGGAGTTTGGGTGTTTGAAAAGTGTTTGAAATACGGGTGCACCTTCCAGCAAAAAGAACTGGCCTCTAACTACAGCAGAACACACGCACACACGCGGTCACGCACTCGGTTGGCACTTTTTTTCTCGTTTCTTCAGTCACGACACGGGCGTCGAGATTCGCGAACAAGCGGCGCTGGCTGGGAGGGAAGTGCGGACAAAATACGGACACGGTCAAACTTGTGCCTTCTTCACGCTAGGCTTGGAAGAATTCCTGCAAGAGACAGAGAGGAAAACGGGGATTAGCAGCTGGGAAGGAACGGCAGCGGATGCACAACATTCTGAAAAAGGACGCTAAGCCCGCCCGGAACAAGATGGTGCGCTTGGGGTGGGTGGGGTCGCTAGAAGAAAGTTATTTTTCACTGCAATTTTGCAATGCTGCACGCACTCCAGAGAATTCACAGGAACTTTTCACAAGCGCGAGGGAGTGGCGGCTAAATGGTGGCTAAAGTCTTGCTTGTGACGAGCAGCGGCAGTTTTCAATCTTTTTGTTAATCACTTTCACTATTTTCCGGATTCAAAAATATCAAATGCCCGCCAAACCAGCCGTTAGCAATTGAAATCACTGAATGAGCTGAAAAACGGCAACCAAACGTGTGACTTCTGTACCGCCAATGTGTGCTTTGATTGAACGGAAACTTTCCCAGGCACAGCCCGCAGCACAAAGTACAGTCGGCACAAGCGAATCGCGTTTTCCTTGACGTTTAACCGCCGTCGCAGCAGGCGCGTTGGGGTTTTTTTGAAAATCCTTTTAACGGAAACAGAAGGGTAAAAGGCAAAACAAGTCCACCGAGAGTTTAGACGGTCCACACGGAATATCACTTTAACACGATCAGAGTAATTTGAAAAAGTAAGAACTTGTAAAAAAATGCTAAAGTTTCGTCATTTTTTTAAATGCAACGAAAATAACGTCGTTCATTTGGAGCAACGATCTTTAATGCAGACCAATGCAGTCATAGCAAATCCCTCAAACTATTCCCTTCAAAACTATTTAGATATCAACTAACTTTTTAAAAATTTTATACTCGGCAGCAGCACGGGCACACGCACACGTCAAGTTTGAATTTTTTTTATCGAGTGAGAAAAAAACAAACAGCTATTGGCATCTGTCAACTGAAGCATTTTCGAATAAATCGCCCGGCCTCCACAGTCGTGGAGAGATGGAGAGTACCAGAAGAGGAGAGGCCGAATCGAAAGAGGAAAAATGAAAAAGTGAGATGCAAGAAATTGGAACCGTGAACCAACGGTTACAGGCAGCAGGGCGGCGATGTGTACGAAAGAGATGCAAAAAGAGAGAGGATGGACGAGACGAGAGAGGAACTGTTGCCCACACGCACTATGGGCTAGTCGATAGAACTATTAGAAATTACTTCAAAATTATTATATTGCAATCAGCGCTTTATACAATCTTTACATAATGTTTATTTTCATTACCTGAAATATATTCAGCATCGTCAACCGCCAAATATATTGTAGCAAGTTGTAAAAATTGATTAAAAGAGATGAAAATATTTTGGACATTTGTTACTTTCGCCCATAATGGCACGAAGATTGCCGAAACTGTTCGAATAGCCCGAAGCTTGGATACATTTTCGAAGATGGGCCTCATTTTGAATAGCCCAAGTTAAGAGTGGGAAAGAGATGCAAAAAGAGAACAAAATAATAACGGCCCAAAGTGCAAAAATCGAACAAAACGACATAAGGGTAAGCGTTATGTGCAATAAAACTATAGGGGCATAATGAAGACGTTAACCCCGAATTAAGGACCGATCACTGTAGATCAACACCACCACCCATTTTGGATCCCACGAGCATGTACATTATTAAACAAATGCGCCTTGTCATCATGTGCAATCACGACCATCCAATAAATTGTTTTTAATATGTAAGCATATTTTTAATATTTTTATAGTATTTGCTTTGTTTTCGTGTCTGCAAGTGTTTGGTCAGTTTTGTGTGTTAACGTTTTTACTTTGTCAGGTTGATGTTTTTTGGAGCCATACACGGCTAACCGCACACTCCTTCCCGCAATACCCTACTTAGTATGAGGTTGTGGATCAATAATTTAATGAAAATAGTGCTAATCTCTCAATTGTTTCGCAACCGCGAGTGTTGTTAAGGTGTGTTTTCGTGTGTTTTTTTCTTCATTTTTGTCCTCGCATATTTTCACACTCTTCCTAATTGTTTCCGTTACTATCAGCTGAATATTTGGACGCTGCACAGAGCGTTTTGTTTTATTGCTTGCAATCTGTTGCACAACAAACACCTCTCCGGTGCAGTTTATCTCGATTCGGTCACACTCACACATAAATAAGGATGCTTTGAGCTTGCTATCACTAAAACAGTTTTTTTGTTCCTTTGTCTGTTTGAATTGAAGCTTAGCCTAGCACGAACGGGGATCATCAGGGGGAAAAAAGGCATCGTTTCTTATCACGCTCGCGTTACAGTAATTTGTTGCTTGTTTGGTTTGCAGCGATCCTCGTCCTCGCGTCCTTCCTTTTTATGATAAAGCCAACGTTCAGCCTCTGGTGTCCTATCGTATATGTGTGTGGAGGTGGGAGTTGCTGAGAAAACGATTGCCGACGAAGCCGTTCTTACACAACCAATCTTGTTTCGTGTCCATATATGTGTTGTTTCATGTGGCATTGTGCTAAAACATAACTTACTCGGCTAGCTTACACACTAAACTTAAATAACAGAAACCACATACGAAATCGAAGCTATCAGACAATAGTTAAAGCATGTTTTGAGCTGCATGATTTCTAAACCATTCATAATTGGCGTGTTTGCTTTGGATAGCAGACCGTTTGTTCCGAAATGTACAACAAGCGAAATTTGTTCAACTACCCTACATGCTACCTAAAAATCAAACCATCCTCCTTTCGGTTCAGTTCGTTCGGATTAGCTCCACTCGTGAGAGACATCTAACGACAAACAGGCAGCTCGAGTGCTGCTTACACCACTGGGGGTAACGAACAAAGAAAAAAAACATGGCTGGGACAGTGTATTTGAAAAGGAACATAAGCGTTTAGAGAGCCGCACACACTCGTACAAAAACAAAGGGACAAAAAACGCCCGAAAGGCGTTCAAGTCTCTGTAAGCGATTCCAGCAGCAACCTCGTAATAAACCACGATCGGCGAATTTGATTCCGTGGAACAAGCTGACGCGAAATCCTTCGGATTCCGAGGAGTATGTGTGATAAAATAAGTATAGCAAGTCATAATGGCCATAGTACGACGACGATAAGCAGATTGCTTCAAAGCGAAAGCGAATGCGCACTAGTCGCATTTGTCGGCGGTCACGAGTGGAAAGCGTACGATGCGCATCTGGTTGCCGTAGTCGCAAATGACCGATCCGCAAGCCGGCAGCATGATCTTTGGACAGAGCTGCATGTTGGAGCAGTCCAGTTTCACTTCCCGGGCAACCTCACCACTCCGTGCGTCCCAGACGACAAGTGCACCTGTGCAAGGGGAAAAAGAAACGTACGATTTTTATCATTCTGCAGCTAGTAAGTTACACTAATTACTATAAAAAGCCGATATTTAAACAATGTATCGAATCAAGCTAATTGACAGCGGCACAGAATACACATGTTTGTTCTAACAGTCGTTGTATTGCAGGGGTTTTCCCCCTGATATGGTATGGAAGTTTTGTAACGAAAAATTCAGCTTTATAGTTTGCGAGAAAAAAAAAAACAAAACTTACCTGGTTTTCCGGTTACAAGCAGCGACGGTGTCAACATCACCAGTGCGGAGTACGCATGCGAGACGGTGATCGTGTTGAGTGGGTGTCCCTGGAAGCGATCCCACACCCGTATCCGCTCGTCCAGCCCGAGCGATATCACGTAACTGGGCGAACCAACAAGCGCAACGATCGAATCGTCGTGCGCTTGAATTTTGTACATACAAGCCCCTGCAAAAAAAGGAACAAAAATGCATCAACGATCCCGCATCCCACATGGTGCCACTCGTAAGCACTCCTTACCGGTCGTCAGGTCCCAAACGCACAGTAAACCATCCTGCGAACCCGACCCGGCCATTCCCGATTGCCACTGATCGATGAACAGGCAGGTGATGGGACCGCAGTGGCCGTGCAGTGTGTACAGCATCAGATGCGTATCCGCACGGTACACCTTGAGCGTGTGGTCCTGGCTGCCCGTCATGACCGTGTTGCCTGCCACCTCCAAACAGGTGACCGGCTGCTGATGGCCCTGCTGTTGAAACTCGAGTAAACAGCGCAGTTCCTCGGAGTCGGAGTGGGTGCCCGTCCCGCTGCCGGAAGCCATTGCCGCTTGGAACGAACCCAAACTGCCAGCCGAACCGGTTCGCATGTGGGCTGGAAGGCGGAAAGGTAAGAATTAATTGTATGAAGTTGTGTAGTTTTTTTTTTTGTTCAACAACTTACTTCTTCGATAGGCCGACGTAAAGCCCCAGTCGATCTGTCTCCCCTGGGTGTACGTTTCCAGGCGGAAGAAATCGATCCGTCCACTCAGCCGCGCCGCTATAACGCGATCGCCCGTGAGCTTAATGTTCGTCACTCCATTGTTGTGTGAATGTTCCGCATCGTAGATGCACTGCAAGCGAGAAAATAATCGTTAGAAAAGTGGCTAAACCAGTTCACAAATAAACTAATAAATAAAGTGAAGTGTGTTGTATAAAAAAAGCATTCGTTTTTACAAGCTTGAAAAGCTACCAAATGTGAAGAGGGAAACCCTGCCGAGATTGAGTTTTCTTTTATCCAAGACACAAACCCAACCTAAACACCAGTTGTCGCTTACCTTAAAACTACCGCTGCTACCCTCCCAAAATTCCAACCGCCCGTCCGCACACCCGATCACGATGAGATTGTCGAGAAAGTCCAGGCACCATATCGGTGAGACGTCGTGCTGTGGCGCTCCCGCCGGTTGTCTTGGACTCCCGGGTGGCCGTGGACATTCTGCCGACAGTGATGTCGGTCTCGCTACCCAGTGGCTGTTGAGGGCAGCCGTGTGTTCTTCCGCCACCAACGTACCGCCAACCTTCCACCCACCCACTGTCCCGTTCGGTGTGAAGCGATTGCGAAGATCGCATCCGGTGTTGCCGCTAGCAGCGGAGCCGGTCGGCACGACCGGTGTGAAGAATCGCTCGTATTGAGCGCTAAAATCGAGCAACGCTGGATCGGTTTGCGTGGGCGCACCGCCTCCCGGCGATAGAGAACTGTCCAAGCTGGAGAAATTAAAGTGTAGCTTCTTCTTCAGCTTAAACGAGCTGCCGAAGAGGGGAGGTGAACTCGATAGGGGTGAACTCGAACCGACCGGGAACGCTTCTTGTAGGCCAGTTATCGAATCACTGTGGTCATTGCGCAAGAGCACACCGGATGCGGACGATGGCGAGGGCAGCGATTGCGGTGAGGCCGAGCTACCGGGTCGTCCCGTCTCGAAGTAGCTGAGCCGATCGATTTCCGCCATCAGTTCACCGTTGCTCACGTCCCAAACTTTCACCTGACCCTGCAGACAGGAGCTGGCGATCATGTTCCCATCCGTCACGAGACACTCGACCCGGTGCAGATGGCCGTTCACCTGCACTGGCACACCCTCCAGCAGACATTGCTCCTGCTTGGGCTCCGTTTCGCTATCGCTCTCGTGCCAGCTCGCCCGCCACTCGGCATAGTTGCGCGTGCAGATACACCGGTACAGCACGATCATCATGTACGTCACGACGAACGTGCTGACGACGAGCAGCATACAGGTGAGCAGTATCTCCATCGGGGTTTTCGGATAGAACGGTGCGTTGCCACCGATCGGTCCGTGCCCGTAACCGTCGCCCGTATCAGCATCGGTGAAATCGAGCGGATCGAGCGCCACGGCCAGGGCTTTCCACTGGAAATGGTGCGGTGCTTTTTCGTCCGCATTGCGCAGCTGGATCGCCGTTTGCGGTGGGACGGCATGGGACAGTTTAATCGCCGGCAGTACCGTCACGTACCGGCCGCTGAGTGACACGTTGTACTGCTTTAGGATCGCGGACCAGTGAAAGTTTGACAACTGGTAGACTGTTTCGTAGTCGGGGTGTTTCAAGCGCTGCAGCTGCTCCGTTGCGTTCAGTTCCAGCGCCCCTCCATCCGCCGGTCCCTGTCTGCTGTCGTAGCTCAGCCGGTCCATTTCCACCACCGTGTGCTCCGTAGTCGCATCACCTGCCTCGTGTAAGCTGCCTCCCATCGGCAGGGAATCGAACCGTGACGCGGGCATTCCATCCAACGGCATACCGAGCCGATCCTGTTGCTGCCCGGTCAGGTTCTTGTCGATCACAAACAGCTCCTCGATCAGTCCCGCGTTGTAGATGATGTTCGAGATCCACAGCACCATCCAGATCATGAAGCCACGCTGGAAGAACCGTGTCCGGGCCCAAAAGTTGACGATCCGCAAGCGCTTCGGAATTTTAGCCTCCTTTCCGGTGCCCGTTCCACCACCTTTCTGGTGGCCGGCCGATTGCTCCAATCCGGTCAGCTTCGGGTGTGAGCGGGATCGGTTAATCGAACCACCCACTCCACCGGCACCCGGTCCTACTCCATTCCGCGCATCCCGTGACGATCCGCCAACGCTGGCACCGATTCCACCACCGCCGGTGCGCTTCAAATCGCTGTTAAAATACAACATCTTCGGCAGCCGACGCACCTCCGTGCTGTACTCCACGCGCTTTATGTCCAACGCCAGCACGGTCGCGAAGAACAGCATCTGGAGCAGAAAGTCCGACACGAGCCCGACCATCGCGAAGATGCAGAACTCCTGTATCACCGGCACGAACGTCGCCAACCCGCCGGTCAGGATCGTGATCTCCGTCAGCAGGTTCTTCGTGATCGACCAACCCTCCCGGCTGAGGCCCTGCGCGACCCGTATCTTCACATCGAGATTGTTGTCCGTCGTCAGCACGCTCTTCGTTATCACGAGCACGTTCTCCAGCCCGACCAGTATCACCAGGTACGGATAGACACCCTTCGACTGGAAGCTGATCGTGAGCCCGAAGAAAAAGCACAACCCCAGCGACATTAGCAGACTACCGAGCACGGTCAGCACCGCACACGACGCCAGCATCAGGCGTGACCGGATCGCTTCGATTTTGCGCACGGAAAAGTACACGTAGATGAACAGCACGCAGAACGCGACGCACTGGGGCAACACCTCCTTCCAGTTGAACTCGCCCGGATAGAAGATGTACATGATCGATTGCTGCTGCGTTTGTCCTGTTGCGTGTGATTCCGTCGCCTTCTCGTCACCCGCATTGGACGTCGGCTCTTTCTGGTGCAGTGGATACGCGCGTATCAACTTTTCCTTCAGCGACTCGATGAACGCCGGATTGTTTTCGCGCAGTATTAGCGTGACCGCGTACTGGATTATTCGAGGGCGTACGCGCATCGGGTAGCGCTTTACGCCCGTGTCGCGCAGCGAAATGCCGAACAACATTTCCGCGTTCGATACTTTCGTCTTTTGGAGATTCTGAAAGTGAGGGAAATCGAGGGGAAAAATATTATTAAATAGGAAATCATTTTATCGTTTTAACAGTAGAGATTGGTGTATTGATATGAGTTATAACTTAGTAAAGCTTAAAATTTGAGCAAACATGTTTGTTTAACACAGCAACCATTGGCGCAAAAATCTAACGATGCATTGGGTGAGTGGCGCCATCTGTTGACGAATATTATAACAACAATATATTTTAAATTGGAATTTCACACAATTGTGTACCATCGATTTTGATAAAAAAGGTCGTACCATATATTAATACAATCATCGAACGAAATTTTCTAGTTTCAGAGGAGCTAACAATACCTAAGCTTGAACTGAAAATTTCCAAACGATTTATTTTTGCTATTAAATCGTCTTTTCTTCTAAACAAAAATAATTTGAACGTAACGAAAAGGCCGAAATGATGTAGTTGTTTGAAAATTCGAATCCACAACATGATACTCACATGATTCACATAGACTGTGTTCAGCAAATTGCTGTCCTTATTGAAGTTCTGTATGTTTTGCTGCCACAGGTTGGCCGGCGACAGCATCAAACAGTTGTACTCCGGAAACAGCGTCTGCTGTGAGGAACGCTTCACGTTCTCCACATGCAGACAGAGATGGTTCAGCATCGTTTTACTGCAAAGAAACGATACGAAAAACAAACGTATCAAATCTGTGTGCCCAACCGTTGCTAATGAACCGCTCGCAACCCCACACCGCCACCGTACCTCTTATCCTCATGATTGCGAATTATCTCGACCAGCTTGAACACCTCGTAAAGCGGGCCGCGAAACGCATCGGTCAGCAGCAGATCGTCTTCCCACGGCACGACGCTCGTGCGCATTATGATCTGCTGCACGTACAGCAGCGGATCGATGCGTGCCCAGGGAAACGGAGTTTCCACGCTGATGTTGTAGATGTTGAACATGTTGCCGCCGGTGAAGCTGAACGGGTTGTAGAAATCGCTCGATAGGTTCGCGTTCGATAGGTGCAGATTCTCGCTGATGCTTTCCGTGTACGGGAATATCACTTTGGTCGGTATCGTCCCGGGCAGCGGGATGTTTAACAGTGGGTAGCTGCAAAAACGAAGGAAAACGAGAAACAAAATTAGAACATTAGAACAAAAATATATATCACGAGTTATTTTTTCGATTCTTTTTATCGATCGATTTTTATCTCTTTTTAGGAAGCGACTCTTTTTCTGCTATTCCTTCTTTTTTTATTATCCTTTTTTTTAATTATATCCTTAACTATTTTCGATTCACGGTTTAATCGAATCATGCTGCCTTTTAACGCATTTTTAACACTTGTTACAAGATGATTATTGTATAATATTGTTCCTTTTTTATTGACCTTTTCTGTATTATTTTTAGCTGCATTTTTAGGTCCCCTTTGGTGAACACAACTGATCAGAGATGAAATAATAGTCGTTACGGACGAGTTTCAAAGTAAATCTTTTTAATAAATCGTCCGTATTTGGGGAAACGGTCCAAAAGGAAGCAGCTTGACACTTATTTAAAGGAAAATGTTAAATATTTTACAAAAAATACACCTAAAACGCTCTTATATACGAAAAAGAGCTGCAACCTTTCCTGTTAAACATCACAGCCTGGAGTTAACAGCTTGGCAATGGTATCTGGCCCATAATTAGCACGCGTTTGCAACTGGTAGGTGTAAATCATGCGTCCTTTTCGAGTTATCTAGCGTTTTTAGGACAAGAAACACCATTAACTCAAAGCTAAAGGCACACAAAATGTTTTTACTCCAAAAAGCACTTATTCAGGTACTGCACACACACTAAAAAAAGATGCAAATAACAGCGTAGCCGGCAAAGAATGACGCTACTCGGTGCCAGCCAAATTAAGACAATTTTTCACAGCTACTACTGCAAGCAGAGGAAAGGTTCAGGTTTGGCGTGGAGTCAATGATAAAGTTTATCGCACCCTACCCTGCCCAGCAACACCCTGCAGTACCCTGGACTGGTCATGGTCATGGTCTCGCAAAAATAATTTCAACAACGTTCTACTTGTAGCATCTAAAATCATTAGGAGCAGGAAAACAAAAACAACCAAATTTCAAGGTCGATACTCTCTCCCTCTCCCTTGCACAATCGTTTGGTGGCCCGAAGTAAAACGAACCGAACCGAAAAGAGCACTGTGTTCGAATGTGTGCGAATGTGCAACATCATCTTATCTCCCCACGCTTTCGGTTACACGGTTACAGCTCAGTGGAACCGGGCGAATTCATCGGTATCATCGCCATCCCAACACTGCCAGCAGCATAAAAACAAAACCACCTCCTTACATGTCGGCTTAATCTTGCCGGTCATAGGAGCAAGTGGCGAATGGTCATAGGAGCCCCGATTTGATGGGTACAAGGGCCCAAACCCAGCCAGCAGGAGAGATTTGCTACACGCACGTGCTCGGGCAGGAGGACACGAGGGTGGTGGAGAGACCGTCGGTAAACATATTATTCAAACAGCAAGCAAGCAAAACACAGTCAACGCCACGGCAAAGGCACATTAAAATTTACATTATCAAATCACCACACCGAACCGGTTCGGACGAGATAGCGAACCGCTCGGCTCGCGAAGGGATGCAAAAAAAAAACAACAAAAAATAAACTATGGAAAAGAAATCAAGTGGAATTCCATTTCGGGTCCGAAATTTCGCTCATCAGGAAAACTCCTCACCGGAAGCTTTCTTTGCCGTCGAATCAAACCGTCTAGGGCTTTCCATTCGCGTTCGAAGCTCAAACATCGTTGCATGCAAATGCAGCGCCTTGTGCAGACTGTGCCATGTGACACACTTGGATCAGCCGCATGGTATAGGGGCTAGGAGGTGCAGAAAGGGGAGAGGGAGGGCTGTTTTGTTTGACGTTGCGCGTGATGCCAACACGATGCAACCTCGGCTTTAGCTGGTCTCTTCCGGTTGCACATTGCGAATGGATTGGAAAATCAAAAACCACAAAAAAGGGGGAGGCAAAACCCGTTCCCGATAAGCAGCAGCAAATGTGTAGATGCAAGCTTCTGTTTCTAATAAATTGCCATTTTTATCTACCAATTTGTATGATTTTATTGCAAATGGTTTCTTATCACAATGCATCAAACGAATCATTTGTTTAATGTGTGAATGAAATAACATTGATTAAAAAAATAGTAAAAAAAAACTTCCCTTTAGTTAACTTCTTCATACACCCATTTGTGTTTTATTTTTCATTTGTGTGTTTAATATGCCACCTTAATTGGGACGTTTCGCATACATCCGAAACGCATGATGCAATATGCGTATGCCATTGCACGCACCAATTGCGTATTCTTTATGTTGGGTTTAAAAATACAATTTTACATAAATCTACACAAAAGACGAATGACAAACAGAAAAATGTCTGCGAAAGCTAACGGGTCCAAGAAGTGGGGAAAGAAGTGAGTGCATGAAAAAATATTCATATACTTTTTTCGCTTATCGTTTGTCGGGTTGAGTTTACAAAATTGTTACCAACAACATTAAATCTCTAAAAACAAAACACAACCACTTGGTCCCAATCTTCAGAAATCAAACAATATGATTATGTGGATGTTCCCCAGATGATCCCTGAACATTAAAAAGCCATTTTAACGAGATCTCATTTTAAAGAAAAATAATTAGAACCTCCCATTGCATATCACAGTAGGCAAATCCGCACAGAAGTTTCGGTTGTTGAATCGAGGAAATAGAAAAAAAAAACTCCATATTAGAATCGAACACACAAAATAAACAAACTGAACATGCTTTGTAAACACTGCAATCTGATCTAAAAATAGTTTTCCTCCTAACTTCGCTATCCTTACTCACCAGCAGAAGATGATGATGGCAAGGGCGAAGCTGGTGGCGGTTGTCGGATAGCTGGACAGGAACAGGCCATGTTTGTAGTAGATTTGCGAAACGCGGGACGGAAGCGTCGTGGTGGAGGAGGCATGCCGGCGATCGGATTGCTTCGAACCGCGCGTTCCTCCGCCGACCGGTGACGTCCCTCCGCCACCACCACCACCACCACCACCAGCAGTGCCGGGTCGGGGAGGTTTCATTGTCGTGGGTGAGGCTGTTCCCAGCGTTGGATGCTGTTGCGAGAAGTTGGCAGCTCCTTTTCGCTGCGCCAACTGTGATGTGTTGTCCATCGTCTGGCCCACCGGGGAAGACGATGGGAACGTGGCGTTGTATTGATGATGGTGTTGGCTGTGGTGATGATTGATTCGTTCCTCTGCTGCCGGTGGTGACAACGAATCCACACCGGCCGATGCCGTCATGTTGAACCGAATCTACCCGACTCGCGGTTCCTCTTCACCCCCCTCCTCCACACCGATTCGCACACTTTGTTTACACCACAGATGGGTCGCGTTTTCTGGCAATGGCGATATAAATACTCTTTCACACCTTCCTCAAGCAACCACAAACACACTCACACATACACACAGGCGGCAGGAGTCACTTTCTCGGCACTTTGAAATGGTCCTCACCCTTCGCGCCACCCCGTTCGTCGTTGGAAAACGCCACCCCTTCGTAGTACTTCCGGTGCGATCTCCTTTCGCCCGGCATTATCAACAATGCATCCAATTGCACTGGTGCCCGCGAACGCGAAGGATACACCGGCCGCAATACCGACCGCCCGTTGCACAATCGATCACACAATCCAATTCCGAGCACACGGTAATAGGGATTTAGAAGGGAATAGGGAACAAAATCACTACAGATTTCCAAGCCACCGGTTGCTTTTTCCGTACTTTAATCCGGTTTATTCTGCTCCTCGATTCAGCTGCGGTGTACGGAAGGAAGGTCACTTTGTGTCACTTTTCGTTCGCACGGACGGCTCACTAGATCGTGCGTTGATTGCGATACAATAGGAAGGTAATGATACTAATGCGCTACTTCGTTTTCGCTCCGGCGGCACACGACCTGCTCCCCGGGGAGATTTCGAGAGGTGCCCTTTCCACGCTGATTAAGTGTACATTCGCCTCTTCACTCAAACGCTACAAAAACCGTGCGCCGTTCGCTATCAACTTTTCGTTTGCGTTTAATCAATTCTTGTCTGCAACGCACACGCTGGGCTCGGAAAACATCCGCGGTCTACGGCTCTCTTCCGGAACGCACTCTGATTTCGCCTCCTGGCAAAGGCTCCACGTAACTTGACCGCCGCCACCCTCCTTACACAGGTACGTTTAATGGTCGTCTTCCTCTACCACACCACTGACCGGGGGACCGTTGGATGCGGTGCGAACGTGTGGTCAGGAGTATAGATAGCAGCGAACCGAACGAGAGGCTACGAAATTACATAATTTCACGTCATACACACGATGCCGCGCGGAATCCACCTGGTTTTGAGGTGCTGCAGCTGAAGGGGATGACTGTACCCCTCCCTCTCGCGAAAGGAGGTGCGTTTCGAGCGTGTGTTGTTGGCTCTTGTGTGTTGGCAAACGTTAACGCATCATCCGCAGGCGCTGCTGCTGAATAATCATCAATCTAGCAGGCACCGATTTTGTCCTGGTGGGATTACGGATCACAGCCACGAAAGCTTGTGTTTGTTATCATCCGGATCGGCACGAATGATACCTTCTGCTTGTTCCGTTTCCTCCACCACGGACGGTCATTTATATCGCTGATTCACGCGTGTGTTTCCTTCGGTTTCTTCCGGTGCAATTCCCTTGCGAGCCACGTAGAGTATCCGTTTCTTCGATGCGTCTCACAGATTGGGTTTGCCGCGGGGAATGAAGGGTTAGACAAATTGGCCACGAAAGTCCGAGCGCCAGCACTACAGTTAATAATCACTTTTTAGCGTACGGAAAATATACAACACAGCGCGGCGCGGCATGAATTTACGTTTCGGATTATTTGCTCCCGTTTTTTTCCTCTACATTCAATGTTGACAGATACCAGGCTGGGCCATACTGCCATGCTACGCAATTGACAGGTGTGATCAGTGTGTTGAAAATTAGAAAACAACGTAAAGTCAGAAGTATTTTTAAACTTTTTAAAATTTTATGCAAAATTTGGAAAGTAAACTACATTTTTGGTTTATTTCTTCCTCAATTTCATAAGAAAATATGTTTTGTTTTTTTTTTATCCAAACATTGTTAATAGCCCAACCGGCCCAGCTAGCGTTTTGACAATTGACAGAAAGATGCAATTCGTAGAAAGAAAAACACGAAGAAGAAACAGTGTGTAAATATGGCAGACAAGGCAGAGAAAATCGCTGCTGCACGAAAAAAGGTAAACACAGTGTATTTTCTAGTCAAAAGCATATTTCTTTCAGCTTCTATGCTTCCGCAAGATTTCTCTTTGGCTTGGTTTTCCCTAGAGAAAACAATCGAAACAGATTGACACGTTTCGAGGAAGAGTTTGCTGACAGAGAACCACCTCACCGCACACACAACAAACAATCTGACACGTCATCTTCATCATGACCAAAATGCTAGTGTTATAATTAGAGAAATATGCATCTTTACTTGTAGCTGAAGCAGTATCAGGCACGCCAGAAGGATAAAGATCATGACCCGCATCAACTTGCGGACCCAAACTCGGAACCAACGCCACCGGACATTGGACAATCCGTAGTGGCGTCGGCGACGACGGCGGTGGCAACCACCCACTCAGCATCACCCCAACCGTCGTCCAATACTTCTCTGACGAGCTCGATACATCAGGATGATTTCAACCGGCATGGTTTCTCTACAATCGAACTGGACCCAGGACCAAAGCTCGATCCGGCAACGGACGCGCCCGTTTCGATTTCAAACTACTTCAATGGTAGCAGTACGTTCGCCAGCTTCTCCCACCAGCCCGGGGCGGTGGATTTGTTTGAAAATGTGGAACCAAAGCTTGCTCCGACTTCGGTGGTTGCTGCGGCACCGATGGTGGAAGCTGCTCGCCCACTCGAACCGCCGGTGGACGCCAGCCTGTACAACATCAACAAAATATCCGACGAGATAGGCAACCTGATCGCGAACGCCAGTGCCGATCTCGGCCCGCAAAACACCATACTCGAACTAGAATCGGAAAAGGCGGATCTTGCACGGCAACTGAACGCGGAGAAACTGGAAAACGACGAGCTGCGGCTGCGGCTTCGCAACAACCAGTCGCTGGTGGATGAGCTAAAAATCGAGATCGATAAGTTGCGGCTCGAGAACAGCACACGCGTTACGGTTGAGCTGGGACCACTGCAGGAGCAACTTCAAATGCAAATTCAAGCGGTGGGTGTACTGGTAGGAGAGAAAGCGGAACTGACCGCCTCGCTGTCGAAGTGCAAATCGCTCGTACAGGAGCGTGGTACCGAGAACGAGCAACTGCAAGCCCGGCTCCAGGAAACGAACGCCACTGTGCAGAAGCTCGAGCGTGAACTGAGCGAAGCGAACAGTCATTCGCAGCGCTACGAACATCTCGAACAGACAATCGCGTCGCAAGTTGGGGAGTATCAGCGCGAAGCGGAACGATTCCGCAAGCTGTACGAGGACCTGCAGGAAGATCTGGCGGAACTGCGCCGGAAGCTGATGGTGCGCAGTGAGGAGTACCAAACTGCCCAACAGGCGCTCGAGCAAACGCGATCCGAGCTCGGTCTGGCGAAGGTACGCATCGATCAGCTCACCACGGACGATGGTCAAGACTACAACGCCAAGATTGAGTCACTCACTCAGCAGAACCTCATCAAGGCGCAGCAGATCAAAGACCTGCAGGAGGTGATCAAGCAGATCGGTACCGAGCGCGACCAGAGCAGCCAACAGTACCAGAACTACGTGCTGCACCTGAATAAGGAGATCAGCAATCTGGCCGAAAAGATCCAAGAGCTGACGGACGAGAACAATCAGTTGTCGAAGAGCGAAGAGTCGGCGGTCCGGTTTGCGAACGGCTTGGAGCGTCAGATACAGGCACAGATGCAGAAGCAGCAGTCGGTCGAATTTGCCGCGCACCAGGAAACGCCTGGTGGCGATAACGAATCGGCCCGTCGGTTACAGCTCGAGCGAGACAGTGCTAAAGCGGAACTGGACGAATTACGACAAAAGTACGACCGGTTAGTGCGCGAAAAGCAGGAGCTGGTGGTAAGAAACGAATGTAACAATGTAGTCGCACGGTCGCAAATGTTCTAAACATTGATTCATTGCAGAGTGGAAGCATGACGAAGGAGGAGGAACAGAAGTTGGACTATGAAGCGCAGCGCAAGCAGTACGAGGAACAGATCGCCACGCTGCAGCTCACGGTGGAGCGTCTGCAGCTTGACAAACCGGACGTGGCAAAATTGCTGGCGGAGATCGAGAGTGGACGGGTCGGTGCTTCGCGTGCCGTCACGCAAAACCAGGAACTGAAGTCGCAGTTAGAGGAGATGCAGCGGGCATTCGTGCAGATTGTAAGTATTGCTTGAGCGTCACCATAGAAACGATTTTGTGAGTTTAAAATCACACGCATCTGACACTTCTGAATAAAAATACTAATTAAGCCTTTATTCAGTTGTCATTCCGATTCGAATATTTCTTTATTAACCCTAGTATCTTCCTTATTATTATCCCGTGTCTGTTTCAGAGCAATGATAAACTAAACCTTACGGATAAACTTCAAACGGAGCTACACCTCGGCAAGGAGATGAAAGCCAACTACGGCAATCTGGAAGCCGAGCTGGCGGCTATTCGCGAGAAGCTGCACTTCAAGGACGAGGAGATGATACGCTTGGCACACGAGAACACCGAACTCAACAAACAAATCTACCAGCAGAATCAGGAAATCGATCGATTACGCTACTACGAGTCACGCTCGAACGATGCGTCCACTTTGCAGCGAGAGCTGGAGCTGCAAAAGCGCACGGTAGACGATCTGAGACGTCAACTTCGCGATGCCCCTGCTTCAGTGCCGAGTTCGGAGCAAAGCGTAACGACCCCGCTGGTCAATGGTGCGCAAGAATCGTCCAACGATGGTGCCGTTCATTTGCAGCACGAAATCGACACGCTCCGTCAGGAGAAGGAGGAACTGCTGAAGGCCTTGAACCGATTCCAGCAGGATCGAGCTCGCGACGGTGCGGAACCAGCGACCGAGGGCCGGTACGATCGACCGTCGTCCATCGTGAGCAGTATCCCGACGATGGAAGCGATGGAGAAGCTGCAGCAGCGCTTCAAGCGCACCATGATGGAGGTGGCAGAGCTGACAGAGGAAAAGCAACGGCTAGAGCATCTGGTGATGCAGCTGCAGGGTGAAACGGAAACGATTGGTGAATACATCACGCTCTACCAGCAGCAACGGCGGATGCTGAAGCAGAAAGATATGGAGCGGGACCTACAGCTGCAGCAGCTGGCGGACGATCGGGAAATGATGAAGCTGAAGCTGAAAGAACTCAATTATCTCGTGCACCGGTTGGTACAGGAGCAACAACATGAGGAGGGTGACCATCATCACCACCACCACCACCACCACCACGAACAGCATGAGCACAGCAGCAACAGCAGCGGTCATTCGGTGGGCATAAGTTCTAGTCCGGTTGGCGGTACCTCGATTGGCGACGATATCGCCGCTTCTGCTTCGAACACACCACTGCAAACGAACGGTGACGGCGACTCTCATCACCATCACCAAGATTCGCCGCTGCTGCCATTACCAAAGGTGCACATTAAGCCAACGGAAACTGCCGGTCGTATCCTTTCGCTGCTGACCGACATCAAGGAGGCAAATATTCCATACGGCAGTGGTGTTCAGCACTGTTCCTGCTGTTCCGGCCGGCTTGAGACGGTCTAGAGACTCTAGCCCCCCAAAAAAAGAAACGGTGGCGACGGGAGTCAATGCTCTCCCCCCATATGCAAAGCTGTGGTATAGTTTCCTTTTGTCTTTATGTTTTGTTTTGGTTTTTGTTTTAGTGCTACATGCATATTTTATTTTATCTGAACGTTTTCCTGGCGATAAACACGTACACCATCTAGCTGGCATAGTGATATTTGTAAGAATTTAAATACAAACAAACAACATGCAAGTATAGCGCATGTAAAGAATCGGGTGTTTTTTTTTGATTTGGTTAGGAGAAAAAGAAAACACTGAAACAGTGCTCCTATTAAAAAAATGTAGACTTCATAACGCATCAGTGCTGCTTAACATCAGATCAACAGCTGACGAGTACGATGTTCAGTCGCGAAAATTAGTTTACAAAACCAGCGTTTATCTGGCAACACTGTTCCTCCGGCATACGTCTACTGGGAATCCTGTTGCTTGACAACCGAATGTTTTGTTGTTACCGGTTTTTTGTGTGCATTAAACGGGACAACAAACTGTTCGGAGAGCAACGCTCGAATAAACTACGTTTAAATGAAATAAGTCGATAAAATGTTTCTTTTGGTAGGGCTGCTGCTTGCTGCGGTGGGTTACATTCAACCGATCACAGTGGACGAAAATGGCTACATCATGTACTGTCCCTGCATGGGTAAGAAGAAAAAGGGGCGTCCAGTGAGTGAGCTGCTCACAAACACTCAGCCTGCTTTGTGCTTTTACACATGGTTTGTTTGCAGGCCGGTTCGGTAACCAAGCTGACCACTTCCTCGGATCGTTCGGTTTTGCCAAGGCTTTGAATCGTACGCTCGTCCTGCCACCGTGGGTCGAGTACCGGAAGGGTGAGGTTCGCTCGATTCAGGTCCCATTCGACACCTACTTTCAGGTGGGACCACTGCAACAGTTTCATCGCGTGATAACGATGGAAAACTTCATGGAAAAGCTCGCACCTGCCCTGTGGCCACCGGCGGAACGCATCTCCTTCTGCTACACCGAGCGCATGGGTCTGGACGGTAGCACCGGGCACGGTTGCAATGCGAAAAGTGGCAACCCATTCGGATCGTTTTGGGACACGTTCGAAGTCGATTTCGCTGGTTCGGAGTTGTTCGGTCCAAAGCTCAATTACGACGTGCACTACGGTGACGCTATGGCGCAGAAGTGGAACGAGCGATACCCGGGCGATAAGTGGCCCGTGTTGGCATTTACCGGCGCACCGGCTGTGTTTCCCGTGCGGCAGGAGAACCTCGAATTGCACCAGTACCTGAAGTGGTCCGTGCGGTACGAGAACGACGCAAAACAGTTCATTCGTGAGTCACTGCCACGGGGTGCCTTTATCGGGATTCATCTGCGCAACGGAATCGATTGGGTGCGAGCGTGTGAACACGTTCGCGAAAGTAAGCAGTTATTTTCTTCGCCCCAGTGTTTGGGCTACCGGAACGAGCACGGTCAACTGACGGGGGAAATGTGTATGCCCACGCGGGACACTATCGTGCGCCAGTTGAAGCGACGCATCAAGCTACAGCGCGAAACGGCACCGGACAATCCGATTCGGGCGGTGTTTGTCGCCTCGGACAGTAATCATATGATTAGCGAGCTGAGTGAGGCACTGAAGCGGATGGAGGTGACGGTCGTACGTCATCCGGACACGAATCCACACCTGGACCTGGCGATTCTCGGACGAGCCAATCACTTTATCGGAAACTGTATCTCGTCGTATTCGGCGTTCGTGAAGCGAGAACGCGATTCGAAGGGTTTTCCATCCTCATTTTGGGCATTTCCACCGGAGAAACCGATCACCAAGTCTAAGGGTGGCACCGCAACCCACGAGGAGCTGTGAGGATGGCAACGGAATACGCTTCGGCGCGGATTTCAATAACGAGCAATCGTTTTTGCCATTGACTGCATGACTTAAGTAATTCAGAAATAATCTCTGGTACCATTCTGCCATTAAGTATTAAGGATCATCCATCTGGGATGAGATGAAGGAGGAAATAAAATGTGCATTTTGAAAAGAAAGACGTATTTATTTATTTTTTTATCATCGCAAAAATAAAAGAAATCCAATGTAGAATGTATCCATTCTACACGTGTAGAGAATAAGTTAAGGATTAATAAAATAACATAATTATAATTACAACTAAATGCTAACACCTAGACGGAACTGTAAACATTTCGAATGCCACTTTGGTGCTAGCTTTGAGGCAATATTTCATGGAAGTTAGAAAGGGAATGTGGATAGTTGAAGCGTAATAAAAATATATTTTGTATGAACCAAACATCAATAACCACGAACACCAACTGAAAATTATACCGAGGACCCAAAATATTCTAACTTTCCGGTGTTTCTCTCGTACATACTCATGTTTTGATGCTCCTCACCCCGTTTCAGCCTGCCGCAACATACCCTCACCCACAAACTAGCTGTTAATTATTTGCCAGGACCCTTTCATTTTGTGTTCGTTTATATCGTTTAATTGTACAATGTGACAGTCGTGCAACCAAGGTGTACATACAGACAAGGTGTATAGACAACTCAACACCGGCTGTCATTACGGAACAGCTGATGTATGTAAACAAACCGATGATAGTTTTCGCTACCTATTGGGAATTGTTCATTGATTACCTAAAGAAATAGCGAAAAGCTGTGTTTTTTCAACTTTTATTTAATAAAGTGTTTTGTAATTGCTCGTGCTACACCTCTCACGTTGTTTAAAAAAAGTGAAAACAGGGCGTGGAAAGGAAAATCTGAAAAGTTTAAATTGTT
Organism: Anopheles farauti; assembly: GCA_000473445.2. Taxonomy (NCBI): domain Eukaryota; kingdom Metazoa; phylum Arthropoda; class Insecta; order Diptera; family Culicidae; genus Anopheles; species Anopheles farauti. The sequence goes on from KI915045.1 coordinate 9,040,942, forward strand.
CCACGGCCGATGATAATTGTTTATATCTAGTAAAAATGAGTGACTTTTGTGAACTTTCGTTAAAAACTAAAGAGTTTTATGGTGTGGATTTTTCCAAACGGTTGGGGAGCATTACGTGCATTCTGTTTAATATGGAGGGAATTTGGTTGGAAGAGCTATCGACTGCGGATCTGATCAAGCGGCAAAAGGATCGAAACCCGATCCTCGAATGTACGGAAGCGATAATCGATCAGACACTGCTCGCGGGAGCCAATGCCAGCTACAGCGTGGAGCTCGCGGAAGATTGTGTGCATTTTACCGTGAAATACTACTTCGAAAACTATCCCGTCTCTTATCTGTTCCGTTTGCGGCAAGGTTCGGAACAGGAACTTTCCTGTCATTACATCAAACCCCTGTGGCGTACCCTGCTCCGACAGGAAGCCGAAATACGTGCGCTGGTGGAGGAACTGAAACGTAAAGATGTAGAAATCGCACAGTATCAGGCCGAAGGAGCTCGTCTTGGTAGAACCGCCGTGCAGACTGTCCCTTTCGAGCTGGAACGGTTTGAACGAGAAATTCCCGTACAACTACCGAAACAGATAGTTAACGTGCGCAATCTGCTGGGCAGCCCGGTGCACCGTGCCAATCTGATGCAAACATTAGACGTTACACAACGCACGGAAAACACGTCCCCGGGTGGTACCAAGCGATCGTTCGTGACCAACGAACAGCAGCGGTCCCATCCGAAACGAAAGAAAAAACGTGTCCGACAGGTGGTGTTGGCAGTCGACACCGTCAGAACTTCCATTACGTATGATAATGAGGAGGAAGAGCACGAGTGAACATACCGTATCGATGGGAAGAAAGCTTTAACATTTAAAAGTATCTATTTATCGAGCTGTTTGGTAGTTATTTTAAATCAAATTCACTAGTTTAATTGTGATAATAACCAACTACAAACAGCCCAAACAGTTTAAATTATGGATATGGATTACAAACTCAGGGGTAAAAATCATGGGATTTAGGGGTCTAAATCAGGGGATTTTTAGAAGATCTATTCGGATTATGTTTTATAGATAATAATCAATTCCTGGTTTACCTCAAGATTATGTTAGTTTAAGCCAATTAGCAATATGCAAATTACAATATTATGGTAACAAAATTACTTTTATTTGGTATGGTTTCTTTTCTTCTTTTTGAAATTTTATAATTAATGATTAACAAAAGCAGTACTTTAACTATCTACGAAAATATTAAAAACAACTCAAGTGTCTGTTACCTTTAAAAAATAGACGAGGCTAGAACAGTGCTAGAACAGTGCAATAGGAAAAATAAGAAGGCAAAAGTAGACCTTTCCTACATTTTCTGGATCTTTCTTGCTCTAGTTAGATCGAAGGGCAGTAAAAATGCAAATATATTGATGAATGCCCGTAAAGCAACAGTATTCTATTTTTACCTGATCGTAAAATATCACATGCCGCTAACATTTCGTCCCGATGATCTGCGATAAAGACAATCGGCAAACATGTAGGCGCGTAGGCACGTGAATCATCCATCCGTGTCAGTGAATCATCATAAACGCACGCCGCGTACCGATTTTATGACGCTTGGCGGAAAGGTCAGAGCCGGGTGATAATTATTTTTAGATCATCGCACCGTCATCCTACGCAGTTTCGAGTTGCGGCAAAACGCGCGCACTTGACGCCATGCGGAAGAGACCGACGAAGTTACTTTCTTCATCGCCGTACAGCGAACGTCATCCCCCTTTTAGTGCAGATACGGTTCCCTAATCAACAAGCCTAATCTACTAAACTCCTACCCCTCCTAAAGTGAGCGGATACAAACAGGGGAAACGATAATTTTCCCTACTTTTCATCGACACGCTTGTTCGTGTTGCCATCAAGCCGATCCAAGCAACCACCACCGACCATCATCATTGTCATCTTAGCGTAATTGTATTGCCGTTTGCTTACAACAAGAAGCGAGCACAAACGCACACACACCCCAAAAGGCCAGGGAAACGATTCGGGTTCACACGCTGCCGATAATGTCCTGTGTGTATTGTGGCCGTGATTGGGAGTGCAACCCTCGGTGCAAACCGAATCCTTGTGACCGAAACGAGATCCTCGTGCCAACCCCTCGGTTAAGGGGAAAACGTTAAGTAGCGTCACTTCCGCAAGGGAAACCCTCTTACCCCTGTATTTATCGCGATTTGTACCATTTTAGGGGACTCGTTGCGCCCTCTGGGAGGACATTTTGTGGTGCGGACCAGCGTTTGTGTGAGTGTTTGGAACATGTTCGAACCTGCACTATCGGTGGCAAGCAATTAACTCGACGACATAAACACGCTGTTTCCCATTTGCCGTACCGTGCCGCTCTCTGCTTTACCTTGCAAAACAGGAGAACGCTTAATAAATTCCCAACCCAATGCCCAATGCATATAATTGAAAGTTCAACACAAATGACGCTTGGCCTGCTGCGAACGGCACGTTAATTCGGCGTCACGGTGGTTTTTTGTAATGGAAAGTAAAATAAAAACACATCCACCGTTTCCTAGCAACGCGATTTAACAACCCCTATCGGATCGGTTGCACCAAGCACCACCAGCATTGCCGTTCTTTGCTCAAAACGTGCGCACGTACGATGCGCTAATCGGCGAATGGCACAGGGAGGGTGTGTTACAGTGGCTTAGATGCTAAATCGGACACGGATCGGTATTTTTTGTGTGTATCTGTACTTGACCTAACTAGACGCAATCTTTTTGTTTGTATGCAATTTTTATGCATATTCTTCCTACTTGTAAAAGTCGCAAAAATCTGTTAAAACATAGATTTTATGTTACTTGCACATGATCTTAGATGCGAAACAGAATCTTCCGAACAGATTAATTCCACATAGTCTCATTCGGCGTATCGCTTGCTGTACGTACTGTCAGGGGTGAAACGTGTAAGTGATTCACCATGCAATTAATCACCATTTTGGGTACAACCTACCCTCCCCAGGGTACGGTCCCTTCTGCATTCAGAATTATCTGGCGTTTCATAATGCTTGACGTCAACTAGAGGCAAATGGCAAGAGAGAAAAAAAACAGCAACACTGCAAAATAGGAGCACAAGAAGAATTAAATACAGAAGGACAACTACGCATCGAGGCAATTGCATGTGTGTATTAGTGCGTTTCACACATAAAATGGTGGCAATGGTAGTGGTTGAATGGCGATCTCGTCGTCGTTAATCAAATATTTACGTTAGTCACGCAAATGAACGCACGGCCGCTTCATCGAAAATTCACCCTCACTCAGTTCGGACGGGGATGACCGCGTTGTGTGTAAATGGCGCACGCAAATAATAATGGTAGCAGGCGAACAGCAGCAGCAGCAGCAGCAAAAAGTTATCTCTCAGGAAGCGAGCATGGCTTGCTACTGCTTTTTTTGGCCTTTTTTCGCCGCGTTAAACCGATCGATTAGCCCACATTATAAAAATGACTTAAAATACGATTCCGAAATTCGCCTTATGGACGCGTGGCGAACGCAAAATGCCACTCCGACTTCGGCTTGTTATTATTGATTTTATTTGAAAATACCCTCTCCGGTGAGAAAAAAAGCATTAGCCGCATGCCACCATCCCCTGCACCCAAAAACGGGACGCAACGGGGCACGAAGGGGTGCACGGGGTATGAAGAAGAGCGCTGCCGAACCGTGCTGCCTTAGTGCTCTCTTTTATTCCCGAGGCACGACGCGACACACAATGCTCTACGGCCACTCTTAAAAACACAGAGGGGGCAATAATAAACCATTCTCTTAACCGATACACAAACATATATCCGGAGAACCAGATTGCCGCAGCACCAGCAGTGAGAGGGGTGAGGAGGAATTGAAGGAGGGCGCAGGTGACCCTTACCCTCGCGCCAACCCGCGACCGACAATTGCCTGCGCAAGGTTATGGGAAACCCTCTTATTATTATTATTTGTGTCGGGTGTTTTTTTTTCGATTTCCCCAACACACTTACACCATCACCACCCTGTGCCGTGCGAGGGGTTTCGTTCGGATAGTCGTAGGTGGTGACGAGGATTGCAAAAGATGCTTCGGGTAGGTGACGGTGGAAAGGAGGGAGTGTTTGGGGGGAGGGGGGGAAGGAGCAGGAGGAGAGGAATGCGTGGTTCAAATAATACCTTTATATTACCATTTAACGCTCGCTTTCTCGCTCTCGCTCTCTCACTCTCCCTTGTCAGCGTGTTATAAAGTGTTGCATTTCGCATTTCCAAATGCGACCGTTTAACGATCAAAACGTCACTCGAATCGGCAGTCAAATAGAGAGATAAGCGGGAGCCGTGAGAGCGAGAGACGAAACCGTGCCGGTGAGTTCCTTGCACGCTTCTTAACCCGAATCCCAGAGAGCATCTCGGGCTAATTATCTCCGCGCGCGCTACTTCGATTCGATTACCCAGGCTTTTGTCCAGCCCCGCCGTTTTTGTTGTGTGTAGTAACTCACGTTGTTTTTATGTCACTTTGACATCTTACGAACACACACGTACATGCAGCGAAACGCAGGGCGCGAGACGTCGGGCTGGGGAGCTGCGGAGGGTTAAGATATTTATGGGTTTTCTTCAGGCACATGCCCTTCCGCTTCGTCTGCTGTAATTGTTCGTAATCCACTACTGCATTCGGAACGGGGCGAATGTCTGTAGTGGTGTCGTGTCGGACCGAATGGACAACCGTAATTTATTCATGCACACGCCAGCACACCATCACAACGATCTCATAATTAAAGCGTACCCATTATCTGACGAGATTTCTTTCGAAGTGTCTTTTTCAAGTACGTTGTGCCGTTTGGTGCTACGTAAACGCAGCTTTTCTATTTAATCGCACGCACACGGCACCACCGAAATGGTCAGCAAATTTTCTTCTTCGCACCTGGCAAATGGGCACCCACGCATAAACTTTCAATTCGATATCGATTTTTCCACCCCGCTTGCCAGTGTGTGCATATCGCATCGCATCGTGTCATGTTGGCGAAACAAAAAATGCTCGGCCACTGCCGTCACTGCCTTTCAAATTACACTTTCCGCGTGCCGCTTTGCGGGAGAGACATGTCCGAAACGAATCTGTTTTTTCTTTCTTCTTCTTTTTACTTCACTTGTTGTCTCTTTTCTTCTCCACGCCGATACACACTCACCTCACCCTTCAGCTTCCTTATCGTGGGGCAGGGGGGAGAGAGAGCAAGACAGGAGTGGAAGACACTCATTGCGAGCTGTCTCCTTCATTTGTGTATCGGCCAGCGGGTTGCATTTCATTTCCGACGAACGGGCTCTTCGGTTTCAAATCATATCGCAAAGAGGGAGATGATACTGGCGAGAGGGTGGGAAAAAACATCTCTTCCCTTCTCGCTTGCGCGCGTTCTCTCTTTCTCGCTCTTCAAAAAGAGTCATTGCGCGCCAATAACTATCACACAATGAGGGCACCACACACTCGAGATGCCGCGTTTTGCGCGCGCCCTTTCGCTCACTCGGTGGTCGTTCTCGTGCGGGAATGTTTCATCTCATTCTCGCCCTCGTGCACCCCGGGCACGGTGTGGTCCATAATCTTCGCGCCAACTAATTAAGGAGTTGCACGAGTTGGTCGAATTTGCAACGGGAAGAACGAGTTGGCAGGGGAGGAGGAAGTGTGGCGGGGGGTTAGGTCAAACGAGTACGCCCTATGTGTGCTTGCGCGCGACAGACAGAACGAGACATAAACAAACGGATGGCCCCATTATGCTTTTGCAAGAAAATGGTGTCTGCTGGCGGAAAATGGTGGTGCTGCTTCCCACAAACCGTTACCCACTCCCCCTCCACACGGTAAAACAACAGGTAAAGGGGAAACCGTATCTTACGATGAGTGTCTGAGCAAAATTGCGACTCCGCCAAATCACCGCAAAAAAAAGCAGTTCACGACCATTTGCACCACAACGGAAACGAGCAAAAAATGTAACCATTTCTGTACCGTGCATACACGGTTTGTGTTTGTGTGTGCGTTGAAAGGGCGCAACAACGGGTGCCGTTTTCTTGTCACCCCGCCAACTGTGTTCGATATGGAATGGGAAATTGTAAACTGAAATGAGCAGCGCACTCTATTTTCGGCCACACAGCGTCGCCATTGTTGGTGTTGTGTCATTGGATGACAGTTTTTTTTTTTTTTTGCTGATGCACGATAAATAATCTGACGTATGTTAAATCGCACGTTAATCGCACGGAAAACACCGTAGTATGTACAGGAATTCGTTACGGTTTCATTCATTTTTTGTCGGCCACACATTCTCGAAATGAGCCTGAGCGCGAACGAGACAAAAAAGATCGTGTGAGTGAGCGGGATAAGCGTACCCGTCGGTGAGTGACCACCGCAGCGACGTGAGCTACTTTTGTTTACATTTCTTCCAAATGGACCAACAAAAAAATGGATAGCCGAATTTCGCTCTCTTTCTCTCACTGCTGCTTTTCTCACCCTCGGTGAATGAAGGCGCTACATGTGACACTTAAGCAAATGCAACATATTCTACGAATTGCAGTTCAATTGCTTGGCCTTGCTGTGGAAGAAAATCGTCCAGCAGTATTGTTTTGTTTTAAATCCTGTTTGTCTAATCAGCCACCTCGTTTCTCCGACGCCATTCGGTGTGAATAAAATTCAACCGAATCGAAATAAACAAAACAATCAGCGCCCATGTCAATTGCGATTAAGCGGCAGCAGCAGCACACTTTGAACCACCCGTTCGTGAGTGGACTTTAGAGATTTTACCATTCCGTTTCCCCTGCGGGCTCACGGACCGACAACGCTGACTCACTGCTCGATCGGCCCTCTTCTCACGCGGGCTCATCTCACGCGAAACCAGCTGGTGAAGATAAAGATGGCTTCATTAATCAAACACAGCCAAGCGCAGCACACATACGTCGGAATGCTAATCGCGTACCTGTTACCTGTGAAACACTCAAGTCTCACCTTGAAGCCTCTTCCAGATTGCCTCTTAAGTAGTTCTTTCTAAAAACGCTTTCACGAAACCGCGCACGACGGAGGTGAAAATAAGCCCAGCTCATCGAGATAATCTCGTGTGGTTCCAAGCTTGTTTTCTTCTCTCCGTATTGTTTTCATCTCATCCCCCTCCTCCGGCCCCGGCCGCACATGTGAGCAGCACTTTAAACCGAGTCGCCGCTCGTTTTCGACTCTCTTCCGCTCGGCAGAAGGGGATATGGGGAGTGGGACGTGCGGCACAAGCAGGAACAATGATGAGGAGGTGAGATGATGTTTACACTCACTTCTCACCTCCTACTGTCACAACGCGCTTTTGTGCAGGCGGCTGTTTGGGCGCCCCGAAAGCGCGCGCGTGCCCTTGTGTCTCTCTTTCTCACTCTCACCACGGTTGCACTCTTTCCCACCGTTCGCTCGCTCGCTCGCTCGCTCTCTTTCGCTCCTGCGCGCTTCAATGGGCGGCTTGAGCGACATGTTTCTTTTAAAAATCAACCGCTGTCGCTAATAAGCACACACAGCTCACTCACTACTAGATGCTCATGTTTTATGAGATTGTTACGACCGGAGGGTGGGACGGGAAGGGAGCGGGTCGGCATATTGATTGTGTGGATGGCTTGCTTGGCGAGGGAAGGTGGTGGTCGGATATCGGAGGGGGTTCGTTAGATTGTATTGGTATCGGTTCGAATTATGGCCAACAGCAGCCCAGCAGTCGGAAATGGGTTTAATGCTTCGTTCGGCTTCGCTTGCGGATGCTTCCCTACCGTTCGGTTGCGGGGTCGGGTTTTTAACTTTTCTTCCCTTTTGCTATTGTCGTGCGCGCGGCGTTGTTACTCACACCCATACACACATGGCCAGGGACGGATAAGATAAATTATCCGTTGTGAAACGATTCTTTTCTTCGCATCCCCTCCCGGGCTGGGACGCGGAATGTCGATATAAAAAAACCCTTCCACTGGATCGGTTTCTTTTCGCACGCGAGCGAGCTGACCGACCTCGGGGTGGTTACAAGACATGCAAATTAAATGCATCTAACGCAAAGGGAGTAGCAAATACAAACGGAAGGTGCAGAAAAGCTGCACCGCTGGAAAACAAGAGAGCGAGAGCGAGAGATAGAGACAGAGACAGAGAGAACGCAAGGGGGGAAGGGAAAAGAGCGTGCTGGTGAGCAAATAAATAGCGTCAATAAAGACCGAAACGGCGAGGCCAACGAAGCAGCAAGATACACGGTGGTCGTTTTCGTGTAGTATGCGTAAATTCCATCAAGCTTGTGTTTGTATCCGAAATGAAAAAGAAACCCCTAAAAGAGTGCCCCCAAGCTCAATCGAGCGGGAGTCAAATGAGAGCGCGCGCACAAATTCGGGCGGCCAATTTGTGAACCCTAACCCTCCTCCCACACCCTTTATATCACCCTTCTCTCTCTCTCCATGCCGCATGCTCCCTCATGAGCATAAGTTTGAAAAAAAGGGAAAAGAAAGCATAAAACACAACGGTGAGACGGTGAAAAGCAACGAATCAACCATAGTAGGCGCTGCTGCTGCTGCTGCTGCTGCTGCTCGCCTGGACTACTTGATGAATACGTGTCACGGCGGCACCCGGGAGCATTTTCTTGCAGCAATAAGAAGAGTGAAAAAGGCGACGCGCTTTTCGGGGGTTGCAATTTTTATTCTTCGTTCTATTTTCGAGGGGGTTTTAAAATCGGAAATGGAGTGCAGCAAAGCAAACAAACGAAAAACATTACCGAATTTGGCATTGTGACCGGGGGGGCGGCTTTGCTTTTCGTTGCAAACTGTCCCGCCCCACCGGATTTTAGGTGAAACAAAATGTCCGCGCCCTGCTGGCGCGATCGTTTTCGCACGTTCTTGGAGTATTTAATTGGTGCGAGACATAACCTTCGCACACACCATTGCCGATGACGGAATGCATTGGAAGGCAGCGAGAGGCTAGAGCTTTAATGGCATTCAAAAGATGGTTGTTTGCTTTTTATTCATTTTTTTACCGAAACATTCACCTACTTTGTTTAGGTTGGTTTTGGTGACCTGTGCGCTAGGTTTGGAAAACGTTTGAAAACTGTCGATATTTAGGTCAAGGAGGATTGTTTTGTCACACAGGAGGTAAAAACTACGCACTTATCTTTCCCTTTCCGCAACCCTACTCGATGCTTCTCCGGAGCTAATTTTAGGAGCAAAAAAAAACGATAAGTAAAACGCACGACATTATCATCATTCGTCATCCGTTTGTCATTTGCACGCAATCCACTGGCCCGCACACACGCACACACTCACACACCATATGGCTATTGGTATTGTAATACGTTTTTGCTCTCGCTTTTTTCTTCTTCATTTTTCGATGCCCCCTGTACGGTGCGTGCCCATGGCCACGTTCCATTTGCGGACGTCAGAAAGGCAGTGGTAGGAAATCGCTATCGGAGGGGGAGAGGTGAAGTCGTGAATTTATGGCAATTTTATTGACTTTAAAATTCACAACACGATCTGTGTGCGATCGGTTCTTCTTCGTGCTTTACGGATGTTTCTTTTTTGCGTGCTTCATAGTCACATTTGGTTTCGATTCGAGAAGCGTTTCCGAATTTTCAAGGATTGTTCATTTCCTGCTCGATGTGCAGGAAAATAAATTAAACGGTATAGATTCGATTAGTTTTGAGTTTAGAAAGGAAAATGCAGCTCGACGGTGGTTTGGGAAAACTAAAAAAAATTTCCTGAGAATGGACGTAACATTAAAAGACGCCTCAAACAAATCCATGAAGGGTTGCAAAAAATAACAATAATAATAAGAAAATCGTCACTCTAAAATGGTTAAACTGTTCAAAAATTCTTAAATTATTTTCATTTATTTGACCTTATTGGCTCAATTCGCTTGCCGACCCCTGCGTTCGCCTCAAACATTACACCACACCGATAAGCGCCGATCCGTTCTCGGTGGTTATTTTATTCCCCCCCCCCCCCACATTTCCGCACCCTACCCGTCGTCCGTTCTCGGCCTTTGGCGTAAGTGCGCACCGTAGCGGTTGGAAAATGTACTTCGTTTTTTTGTTGCTTTTTGCACGTCCCTTCCCCGCGCTAAGTGGTATGGTGCATTAATAGTAATGGTATGTGTGCGTCCGTCTTCAATCGGCGGCGGTGGAAAAAAGGGCGCTTGCTTTGACCACTTCGATTGCCTAAGTATGCCATATGGCGACGGTGATGGCGATGATGATGTTGTTGTTAAGAAGGCATTACGGCAAGCGTCCAGGGGCAGGGGCAGGTTGAGCAGGAGAGGGGAGGAAATGGAGTGTAGTTGATCACACCAGTTCACACACGCATACTATTTTTAGGCACTCGACCGCTCGCACCGAAGACATTTAATTTAGAAATCGATCCAAGCAGTCGCCGACGATTTGGAAGCTATTTTAAAATTAAATTTGCAAACCCTCTCCCCGAACACCACCGCGCGGTGGTTGAAGTTCGAGAGAAGTGCTAGAATAACGGCCATCGAAATTGCACCTCAGGTGACGCCATTTTGGTCACGCGTTCGGTGCAGGTGCACCGGCGGAAGCGCAAAAATACAAAACACGAAACAAATGCTCTTCCGATTGGGAAGATAAACCACACTCACACACCCACACCTGCTTTTTGGTGGAGGAGGAGGAGGAGGAGGGGTGGGTTGATGCCCACCGTTCCGTGGGTCTCAGGGAAAATTCTCTCGCGGGAAATTCTCGCCCTTAAAACCCTTCCATGGTGGCCGTCCTTTGGTGCAAGGCGTCGGTGAAAGAGGCGATTCTCCTCCGAACACCGGCATGTTGTATGTGGCGGGCGCATTTCGGTCGGGTAAACGCATCTCCCGCACACCACGGCAGCCGAAGGACACACACGCGCGCGCGAAAACCATGTGCAAGCGCGTGCAGGCGAACAAGGGGGAGGGGAGAAGAAAATCGGGAAATAAATGTAAATGGCTATAAATATATGAGCACGGGTGGTGGGTTTGTCGTTGAGTGCGTTCTGCACTGTACGCCACTCACCTTTGATTTGAGTTACCTTTTCGCCTGAACCTGAACCGCTTTTTGTCCCGTTTTCGCATCTCACACGCTTACGGGGTTTTCATATTCCGATCTCCCTAGGCGCATCCCCGTTCGTTTGTTTCCTTTTCTGCATTGTTTGCGTCTGAAGCGGGGGAAGTTTATTTAACTTTTCTCTTGTGTTCTTGTTTTGTTGTTTTTTTTTTCTTTGCTTTTTTCTTTTCTTTTTTTCTTGTTGTTGCAAACTTCGCACACTCACGCGATGACCTCGCCGCAATTGTGTGTTTCGTTCGCAACCCGGGGGTGAGCGAGAGGGAACACTTGAAAATAGAGACGACAGAAGGAAGTGCTGCTAGTGCTATTTTTCGCTAAATCCCCAAATACTTCCCCCCCTTCCTCCCACAACCCTTGGGTTAGCTTTCTTTGCGTGCATCGGGATGCATTGGGTGGGCGGGAAGGGAGCTGCCAAACGACACATCATGGACACAAAGGCAAATCCATGCATATGCAGCACGTGATGCATGCATGCAACCGAGGGTGGTGACGGGGTTGGAACGGGCCGGGGAAGGGAAGGGCACGATGTGCAACTGCAAAACTTTCCCCTCCCCGAGGAGACGCCGGATGGAAGAAGGGGACGCGCGTCTCGCCGTCCATCTCACTTCACACGATCTCGTTCGCTGCTCGCTCACTAGCCTTGCCTTTCTCTCTCTCTCACACGCTCGCTCTGTCCTGCTCGTTCTCCTCCCATTCGCATCTCATTCGCGACGGCCTCCCTATTGCGGTAGCGATTTGGGGGATGATTTCTTAGATGGGATTGCGGTCACAGAGCATAATTCGTTGAACTCTCCCGCGTCCCGACCAGCAGCATCATCGATCGGATCGGACCACGGCCGCGTAGCCGCACTCACAACCCTTTCCCGCGTTTAATGATGTTTTTTTTTACTATTTTCGTTATACATTTAAACTCGTGGCGATTTGGTACCTTTTTTCCATGGCACTCTTTTCCGCTTCTATTTTCAAAACCTTTCCCCTCCCCTTCGTCAGTTCACAACCACAAACGCACAGAAAAATGCACACACACACTTACACAAAAGTACGACACAAGTGTCGGAATGGCATTCCGGTCTTTCGATGTTGGGGCAAGATTGATGTCGGGGAATCGATTTGAAAAAGTAGATCTCGCGTGCGCGTCTTCCTTCGCCTGTGTAGATCTGGAAATGAACAAAGCAGACGCCGAGGGAGAGAGGGTGGAGGGGGTAGGGGGGTGGGAGAAGGAGGTGTTCGACGTGGCACTGATTGTCCCCACGGTTTGTGTTAGATAGGCGCGGGCTGCTGGGGGAGAGGATGCAATACAACGACGTTGTATGGGTGTAGTTTGTGGTGAAGGTTTGCGCGTTTGCCTTATTTTCGTCCGTCATGGCATGCTGGCGTTCAGTTAGGGGCATTATTGTGTGTCATTTTCCACGATGTGGCGTTTCAATTTGCTGTTGTAAAGAAATCACTTGCCACAGGGAATCGGTACACAAAACAACGCGGTGTTAATCGTTTCGGAAAATAGCGCGCATGCTTTTGAAGAATGCAGTAATGCACCTGAAAAAAAGTGTAATCAATTTATGATGATTTGTTTTTGTAAGGTGAAGGGATACAAGGTTTACCTTTGGGTTTTTTCCCGATGAAATCAAATTAATAGTGTAATTATTTAAATAATTATCCTAGGAAATGGAAACAATGCAGCTTCAAATTTTGATAAGAGTGTAAATATTTTTATCAGCCAGATGTACCAGTTTTCGGAAACAGTAAATCGAGAGTGTTTTAATATTTGCAAATGTCTAGATATTTGGAAGAAATTATTACAAACAGATTTGCACTCACATTTTACTACTCTTAGTGAAACAAAAAAAACAAATTTACTTTAAATCGTTGTTGAACATACACTTAGAGCCATTTTTTGTATTTTTATGTATTTCGTTTTTTTTTATCAAACGGCATGTGATAAAAAATTAATCAAATATAAATAAACACTTCTAGTCAAGAGGGTAGATAAGCTGATAGGATAGTTGTCAGCGTAAGCAGGAAGAATGATAGACATTAGTCACTTTTTGGGCCATAAAATAATTTATCATATCACCACCTTCCGATGGGATAACCACAACGAAAACTCCCCACAACAACCTAATCACGATTGGTGAAGTAAAAATACCCATCTAACTTGCGCCAACCGGCAAGCAAACAAGGACATCGTACGACCATTATCTAAGTCAGTGCAAACACTTGCCGAGGGTTTTTCTCCCCCTTCCCGCTGAGCTCTCTAGTGGCTGACGAAATATAGCCATTGATGGCTCAGTGGTGGTGGTGGTAATGTCGTCACCTTGACGAGACACAGTAAAACACTGAAACGACACACCGAAGGTATTAAAACAAAACGGGGCGGCCGGCGTAAAACCATCGGCGAAACGAAAGCAACTGAAAAACATCCGATCTTTATCAGCGTTCCGGTGCCTACGTCACTACGGCAAAAAACTTACGTGCGTCGTACGTGGTCTTATCGTGCTTCTTAAATGGCGTCCGGACGCGAGGTGAAATGTTAAAGTATTTTGCGTCAAACCGTGGAAGCATTGGGTAGCGCTAAAATAAATATGTCATGCAAGCCGAAGACGCAGTGTGATGGATTTTTGTCCTTCTATTGGTTTGCATGTTTGCGTCGCACGGGCTTGTGTGAAGTAAAGCGCAAAGATGGTGGATTGAGTCGAAAATTGAATTGAAAGTTCGATGCTCACCGATATGCACACCATTTTTCAAATTAGACGCGCATAGCCGAGGGTTGGTGCACTCGCTCGCTTTAATCGTTCTCACTTCTCGCTCGCCCATCTCGTTGGCCCCATTTTCCCGCACCCTTTCCGCGCCCTCCTCCAACAAAACAGCCCGATCTGAAATGCATCATCAAACAGCTAAATAACTGGCCGGTGCTCGCGCTTTTTTCCCTCCCAGCGCCCGTTCGATTTGCTCATTTACAGCCCCCAACTCTGGGGGTCGTTTCCACCACCTAAACGCACCAACACAAGCACACACAATGATCCCACTTTGGATGAGAAAACCGTCGTTTCGTCTCCTCTCTCGTAGGAGCGGCGAAAAAGAAGACTGCGAATAAACAAAAAAACACCGGGCCCATCTCACAGCGATACAATTGAGGCGAGAGGAAGAGAAAAAGTATCCTCATCGCAGTAGTCCATCATAAGTCGACACCAGCGGGCCCTGCATCACCCCGACCGGAATCTGAAATCGCGCTCCGATCCGAGGCTGTGTGTATGTGTGTGTGTGTGGGAGCGAGAGAGCGCACTATCGCCTTAAAGATGCGGGAAGAGTCGGGCAATTGGTGAGACGCGGCTGACTACGATTAACCAAACGGTGGCGGCCGTTCTCCCTCGCCTGTCATCTTTCGCCTTCGAGGGTCTTTCGAAAGGCCGGCCAGGAGGATGCCAGCTCGGGATGGCTCCTCGGTGACAACACACACGAATGTGCCGCATAGATGCTATCCAATAAAAACATGACTTTCCAACATGAGGCGAGCTCTTTATATCGGTACGTGTTTGTGTTTGTGTTCGGGGATACGGTTGCGCATGAGGTTTTTGGGATGGTTTTGATCCCTCTCCGGCCCGAGAACCGTCGTTTAGCTCATTACACATTCCACACATTTGGATTACTTTACCTCCCGCCCTGCGTGGCCTTCCGCTTAGAGGAGAGCACGGCGGGGTCCCACATACAATTCATATTGTGTGTGAGTGTGTGCCCTTTTTTCGGACGTTTGTCGGAGAAGTGCGCCTCTTTTGCCTCCTTGACAGTGTACTGTACACAGTCACCATACGGAGTGAGTTAACCCTTGAATGGTTTCCGAAGTTTCCTTTCCCAACTTCGATAGGTTCCACATCGCTTAGTCTTTCGCTAAGGGCGAGCTAGAGAAGGGTTTAAATGCGCCGCCTTATCAATTTTCGATTGCATCAGACGTCCTCAAAATGATACGTAGACAACCTCAACAGCAATCGTCGTATCTTGTCGGAAATTAAGCCGTGAATAGAATCCAAGTCCAGGATCATGAGCTAGATCATGACCATGAGCTGGCATATACTCTTGAAATCGGGAACAAAGCCTGGACTGTTAAATCATCGAATCGATTTATTAGTTATTGTGGTCGTTAAACCCACCGTTTGTGGTGCATTGAGTTAGTGAGACTTAAGTGCTCTTATAATTGGCTAAATGGCAACCAACCAAGAGACCTGGGTCACTTACAAGTTTAAGCACAGATCACACCCATCTTTCAGGAGACTTAGAATGAATTAAAGACTAAAACCCAAAGCAAGTCCGAGACCAAAGTCCTTAAGCTAACATCGCAAAGGCTAAGACAAAGAATTTAGTATATTTAAGACTTAAGACTTCAAATAAACTGCTCAGAATCTATAATAAAGTTTGGACTATCATGAATGTTGAAATGTTCTTGAGTCTTCAAAAATCATCGCTTACTTGGATACTAAAGTAAGTCATGAATCAAAATTATAATTCATTCCAATCCACTTCAGTTATGCATGATTGAATCTTCTCGAAAGTGCCACGAATCAAAGCACTCACTTCGCATCGAAGGGTTCTGCGATAGTTATGGGTCGGCTTGGTATAAATGCCCTCCCCCTGGGCTGTCCCGTTCGTCTCCCTCCACCCGTACTGGCCACCCCATCCATGATGCTTGCCCACATATCACGCCGCGTTATATGTATACCAGTTTCGTCGACATTCCCTCCCCATTGACCCCGCCAATTTATACATATCTTTCGGTTTTCGCGCTTTTTCATCTTTATCTAAGTAGGCGCTCTTTTACTCTCTCGCTCTCTCTCTCTCGTTCTAGCACCTTTTTCCCGCGGAAGCTGCTGCTGCTGTTGCGACCGGTGTTGGCGTTTGTACCTGTCCTTTCTTTTTCCCTCCTTGCCCATACCGAAACTGTTGTCACTTTCACACACATACACATTCGCCCCGGTATCGCAAAAGATACGCGGGTGCAGTCTCGCGTGCGCCCACTTCTTCTGGACGCAATTGGTTTAGGGGATTTAGGCATCATCGCCCTGTCTCTTTCTCTCTCCAGCCGACGGAAACAACCCCGACGACGGTGGCGGCGACGTCGATGAAGATGATGACGGTGTTGATGATGATGATGACAAACTAGACGCGACACGGCGATGTTGCGCACCAGCACCAGCTAGGGGGAGGGGTGGTGGGTTTGCGGGAGGCGTAGGTGAACCATCGGTGAGGGAGGGTTTGCGGGAGGCGAACGTAAAACTTGATTCCGCTCGTGGTGGTGATGTTGTTTTTGTTGTCATTTGTTGTTTGAGAGGGTATTCTGCATATTTTTACTCACGCTTTGCCCATAACGGGGAAGGATTCCCTCCTTTCCGCTTCTCCACCACCCACACACACACACACACACGTACATATCTTATCTTGCACTCATTCACTCAATCCCGCGTGCTCACACGCTCGTCCCATCTCGCTCCCTCACCGTTTAGTCTCTCTTTCGGAATCGAACACTTGCGAGAAGCGAGTGAGCATTGTTTTTTTTTCTTTATTTTATTTAATTTTTCAACTTATTCACCATGAGAAAGAGAGGGAGAAAGAGTAAGAGGTTCTTCTCATGAGAATTCTTCCGGCGGCGGCGGCGGTGGCGGTGGCGTTTCGAACTAATTTGTGCTTTATGCATGTCGATTTCCAATCGCAGACACCCTTCGCTTCTCTCCCGCACGATGCTTTTCTTTCTACTTTTTTCCCCCAAAATCGAAAAGATGGCGCGCGCGTGTGTGTATGAAAAGGGGAGTCATGTGTCCGATTAAAGCAAGATGAAAAATTTGACGCACTTCGGTTGGGAAAAACATGCATAAGTGGACGCGAATTTACCATTCTTCGGGAAGCATTAAAACAAAGTCTCACCCTCTCGCTCACGCGCAAAAAAGGGGTGTTCTTTTTCTTTCCTCGCTTCCTCGGTTTTGTACACCAAGCTCGGCCGCTTGTTAAAAACGGTTTCATTTCCGTTTACGCTCAAACGCCACACATCCACTTATGCTGCTCTTCAGGCCGTTTCTTTTTATGCTGGCTGCTGCTGGCGATACACACCGTCCGCTTCTTCGCTTCGGCCACAGCCAACGTGTACACGCCTCTCAGCCTCATCATCTAACTTTCAAACCTTCGACGCAGGGATAATAATGGCAAAGAGAGCGTACTGAAGGCAGAGCGAGCGTAACCTTTTGCCCGGTTGGTTTTTGGCCATATTGTATGTTTTTATGTGCACGCGGTGGAGGTCTCTCCGACACCGTCCGTCGTGCGGCTCTGCGGTGTGTTGTGTTTTATTATCTCGAGTGCAGACGCGAGCGAGATGGCACGAAGATACCACCGGGGATAGGGGCGGAAGTGGCTAGAGTGCCTGGCAGGGTTCGAAAACTATCACACACAGGCAGGAACCGTGTGAGCTTAGAGCGGGGTTTTTCGATACGCTGACCCTCCGCGAACCCACTCCCTCCCTCCCTCCTCCCCGCTGTCCCTATCCACTCGCTGTGTGATGGGAAGGGAAATTATATAAACCGGAGAGTTGTGCCACACGCTCGAATTGCTCCCATCATCTCAGCAGCGGCACTTTTCCGTCCCCTGTTTTGGATATAATGGGAATCAAAGGAAGCATCGGCTCCGCTTACACGGCGTGTTTATGAGGTTAGGATTGATTTCTCTGGACCGAACTACCGAAGTCACACTTTATTGATTGAATTTAGTGGTGGTGCACACATCATTTGCCAGCGTTTTAGTTTGATCACTTCGTCGCGTTGGCACAAATTTATTCTCGCCTCAGAAAATCGGGGGTGCAATATCTGGCGTAGTTTCGGGTACAGTCAACAAGAATTCATTGTCCACCATATTGGTTTTCACGCCTACACCCGAATGCATTTTTTCAATTAGATTCCTTAGCTCAGCTCAATTGGAAGTTTTGTTTTGTGTTTTTAATTTTTGTACTTTTGTTTTAGGTAACTCGTTGGTAGAACAGTGGCAGATTCGACAAGAAATATCGTTATGATAAGCTCACTTGTTGTAAACTTAATAAATAGAAAATAGTGTTTTTTTTATCTATTAATCATCCTACATGCCTTCTTTATTACCTTTATTTCCAAAATGACATATTTTTCAAAGATTTAGATCTTTATCACAATATTAATACATCACCTAGAGAGAAAACATTGTCTTAATCGGGATTAATAATAGTTTTGTTTATATGCAAATAAACATTCTTAATCGATTTCTGCAAAATTTAATTACAAAATGGTTTAATGTTTACGACTGCGGTTTTTTACGACTTTGAATAATGCTCAAGCGCACAAATTTATGTTTTCCCCATCGATAGCTTTTGCGATTTAAATATAAAACAGGTCGCTTAAATGTTAAATTATT
Organism: Anopheles farauti; assembly: GCA_000473445.2. Taxonomy (NCBI): domain Eukaryota; kingdom Metazoa; phylum Arthropoda; class Insecta; order Diptera; family Culicidae; genus Anopheles; species Anopheles farauti. Next base: position 9,059,395 of record KI915045.1, read on the forward strand.
GAATAAATCTCATTTAGAAAACTCCCAGTTCTTAGAAAAAATAATTCGTAATTCGTAAAGAATAATTGTTTAAATAATCAAATATCGTTGTGTTAAACCCTGATGCGTTATCATGCATATACAACACCTAAATCTATGCTAAAATCGAACGACAAACGATACCCCAAATGATGCATCGTCGGCCAAACTTTCCCACTCTCAAGAGGGGCGCCAGCCCCGGATTTTATGGCGCGACCAGCTTCCTCTTAGCACTCGGGGTGGATTTTCCGTCAAGGGTGGGTTTTTTCCCCCGCCGATGGGTTTTTGACCGCACATGGGGGAAAACAAAAATCCCGCCTGCGGTCACGTGTGGTGACGGCGCCAGGACTTTCTTTCAGAACCGAGCATCGGGGAAACGCGCGGGGTACACACCTGGTGGGAAAAAAGTGTGATAATTCGGAAATTCGGATCATCCTTCCACCCGGCGGTGGAAGTCATTTTAGGTCGGGCCCGGGTAAAGTACGGCTTGGGTTCATCCAAATCACCAGGGCGGTGGGAATTTTCGCAGTCGTAAGGAAATTCAGAACGGCGGCAGGAAATGTAACGTAATTTTGCTTCCTTTTTTTCTCTTTCTATCTCTTTCTCTCACACCCGACAATAATTCCATTTCGCACGGAACGAACGCGCCAATATGGCGGACCAGCTTTGGTGGTAGTAAAATTAATTTTCCATAAATTAACCCCTGGCGCACAGACGCGGATAACAATCAATAGCCGGGCGTCCACATGCTACCGCTAGAATAATGTACCGTTTTCTTTCGCGGCCCTGTTGCCAACCTTCCTGCCACCACCCTCCACCAAAGGGGGAGAAGGGTTTTCGTTGGAGGGGAGAAATGGGGAGGTTGCTAGTAGCGAGCAAGAAAACGCCAAGCGAGCGGCGTGAAGGGAAAGCGAGAAAAAGTTTCGATCAAATTAAAATAAGCAGCCACATTCGCGCACATTCCGGCCATCCGATTCCGGTCGTCCCGGTCGTCGTTTAGCAATCGAGCGAAGCGGGCGCTACCGAAGAGAACGGAACGAGATGGCAGCATGGGCGCGAGTGCAGCGAGAAAAAGGTAGCAAACAAGGTGTTGGTTGTTGGGTCGCGGCGGTGTTGTCCGCACGAGCACTTCAGTGTGGTGAAGAGCGTTTTGCGACTCTCCTTCCCTTCGCATGATGAGTGTGACCGAGGGGAGAGAAAGAGAGAGAGAGACACACACAACAATAAGAGCGAGATGAAAAGCGCATCTCGCGCACGGTGTGCAAATGCACAACACAACTTTAGAAAAAAAGGGAAACACGAAACGGGAAACAAATCGGAAGAAGGTCATAGACGAGCGGCGCATCACTCGGAGTGTCTTTTACTGGGCGTACCAGAAAAAAAGAGAAGAAAAAACACATTTTTTTAAACCACACTCAGGAGGCGAAACGGGGTTAGACGTCATCATCTAGATGGCGTAGAGTTTTTCGATCGAAATAATTGAACTAAATTTTTGAATTATTAACAACGTGCGGAAAATCATAATGTGCCTGATTTTAGATATTTATATTATATTTTCAGTTGGTGTTTAGAATCTAATTTGATTTCCATGCTTGCTCGGGGTCAGTTAATCTGAAGTCGATTACTTATATAGGCAGCAATTAGTGAAATAAACTAGGGATTAATAAATTATCCTGAAATCAAGTACGGTGGATGATATCAAAGTGTTTCTAGACTCACAAATCTGGAAAAGACATACAAATAATAATACAAACAATTTCAATCAGTCATTAAATATTTGGTTGAAATAGCGAGCGCAATATGGTGCGAAAAATCTGGACAAATTTGGTGTAGAAATACGCATAATTTACAAAAAAATATGTTTATCGCCTCGTTTCGGTCTCACCCTGTTCAAATTGGAAGAAAAAAGGTGGGAACCGTTTTGGAAAACGAGGCTCGGGACCAGCCGCCCCTAACCGTTTCAAACGCAGTCTCCGGAGAGGGTGAATAAAAAGAAGGAAGCAAAGGGAGCAAAAAAATAAACAAAATAAAATAGAGCGCATGCTGTACGCGGCAAAGAATGAGGCAGAAGAAAACTTCGCCGGAAAATGACCACCGACGAGCATCTCTGTTGGCATCTCTGTTTCGCATCGGAAAGAAAACGAGGAGTTTAACGCCTATGCAAACGGAGAAAAAGGGCTGACGCCATGTGAGTAACGGACACCGAGATTGTGCGGGGTAGGAAAATGAATGTATGGAAATTATTATATACCACCGGTCGAGGAGCTGGGGGAGGGGGCTTCTTTTTTGCCTCTCGCAAGTTCACTTCGGGTTATGGCCGATCGTAGTAGCCGCTGAGGGTGTATGTGTGTAAAGGAATAAAATTTAAAACAATGAAATGAATCTTTTAAAACCTTCCAACGACCGTTCCATGCAAAGTGGAAGAAGAAGAAAAAAACGTTGGGGAAAAGCAAACGGGAGGGCTCGAAGTGGGGAAGAGTAAAAAAACCCAGAAAACACAACCACCCCCTCCAAGGGGGCGCGCGCGACGAACGGATGATTAAAAGTGTTCGTCGCGCGCATTCGCGTTAATGCTGTCGACCGCTGCTTGCCGAAATCATGTTTCGTGTGTACCTCTCCACCCCCCCCCCCCCCCCCCCCCCCCCCCCCCCCCTCCACTTCCTCCCCCTTTTGCCGCCCGCGCCTTATGCCGAGGACGTGAAACATTTCCCCAAACGGGGAGAGAGAATAAATAAATAAATAGAT
>KI915045.1:9066772-9170217 GCA_000473445.2 Anopheles farauti
TCTCTCTCTCTCTCTCTCTCTCTCTCTCTCTCTCTCTCTCTCTCTCTCTCTCTCTCTTTCGGAGCTGGTTTGTTTGCCGCTGTCTCCGCCGCCACGGCTGCCTCGTGGAACCTGACACGTTCTGGATATTAATTTCGCAAGTAGGACCAATGGCGGCTGCAAAATGTTAGCCAAGATAAGCGAGCATAGCGACGATATTCTCGACGACTCTTTCTTTATCTCTGGATGTGCGTTCGAGCTGCGATTTGTGAGTCAAACATTATCCGTATGAATTTTAATACATTTTGTTGCATGACGAATCACCGAGCGCGGATGGCATCGTGTCCTTCAGTGTGAACTCGAGTTAACTGGAAAGTTTTGATGACTAAAATATGGGATGTACGTTGCATGTCCCGACGGGACAAAGGCACCCAACGGAGTGAGTCAATCCATCGCAATGCGGTCGATTCGTCCCGGCATGACAACGATGGCCGGTGACATAATCATCGCATTCATGTTTGACGTTAATCATGTCCGGCTTTGTCGGTGTCCGGCTACCAAAACAAGCAAAAAGAAAACCACCAAACAGCCCCATTATCTTGCCGCTTTTTTTTGTTGCTGGAAATAGCCGCTTACTAACCTCTTTGTGCGGCACGAAATGATGACTTGCTCAGGTGGCGGGAGATTCCAGAAAGGCGAAAATTAATCACACTGATCCATGTCCTGTTCGCGCCACATTGCCATTTGTGTGGTGGGGAAAAAAGCGTGTGCTTTATTCGCCATTTAGCCGTAAGATAGGAAGAAGGTAGTCGCAGGAAGCGGAATTTATTCGTCCGATCCAAGATACCCGTCGGGTGGGCTTTTGGGTAGTTTAATTCCCTTTACGTTCAAACCTGTTCGACCCAAGCGGCCGCTTCTCCAAAACGCTCGCTCGCACTACCAGGTGCTAGTATTGGTGCAGTGATTTCTTTGGCAAGCAATACACCAGAGAACAAACGTATCGAATGGCGTCCAAATCACACACCGCTCCCGAGTGCGGTGGCTATAACAAGGTCGTCGCCGGGGGTGGCCCCCGGTGGTGGGATGGCGGGAAATGAAAAATCGAAACGCATACATAACCAAAACGCGGGACACACGAACGCTAACCGAAACGGAAGCATCCGCACCGTAACAAAACAAAGCGAAATAAAAATATCTACACGGTGGAACAAAACGAAAGGCAAGCAAACGAAGAATTCCAAAACATGAGACGAAGGGAGTTAAAAAAAAGAGACCCCACGTCACACGGAAACGTGGATATAATAATGAACAACGGCACAACTTGAGCCCGAACGAGCAACAAAAAATAACATCCGATACCCATCCGCGCCCCAGTTGGAGCGCATCCCCGCTGCAAAGTTCTCCCTTAACAAGCCCCTTAACAATCCCTTAACAACACTATTCTTGTTAAGGGAGCGAAAAGCGAGAGAGAGAGAGAGAGAGAGAGAGAGAGAGAGAGAGAGAGAGAGAGAGAGTGAGAAAACGCACCCGATAATCGTTTGTTGCTAGGGCGCAACGAATGAGGGCACATTATTAGTTACATAGTAAAAAATTACCTCCACATGCCACATCAGACCACATAACTGCTCAAACCCACACACACATACATACATGCTCGTAGTAAGCGGTGAGATTTTGTATCTAGTATCGTTCTTGCGGTGAGTGGAAATTAACATCTACTCCGGTCGAACGCGTTGAGAGCTGAGGCTTGATGAAGATGGAGATGGATGACGTATCTCGCCTGTGCGACTTGATGTGTGCGCGCAGGAAGTTCGCTCACTGGTGCGTGAGATAAAGAATCGGCGCTGGGTAAGCCTAAGTATGAAGAGAATAGTTTTAACTTCCACTGGTAAGTGGTGGTGGATTAAGATCGCTAATTCGTCAAATGTTGGTTAATGCGTTTCGATTGATGCGAGCTTGATAAACATCTTATTATCTTGTGGAGGAATCTATCTTTATTCTAATGGTTTGAGGTCATTTTCCCTTCTTATTTTGGCGTATCAAGTTGTTTTATTCCGCTACCGTTAGTCTACTTCTCGCTTGCGGAAGACAGTATTCATGGATTTACAAGACGATGACGACTTGGAAACATCCTTGCAGAATGATGCAACTGCGCATCAAACCTCGTTCGAGCTGCAAAGTTGTTAAACAGCGAACTTCTCATAAAATGTGCTCCTCAACAAGCCGTCGATCTTAAACGTAGAAGATAAGAAACGACCCTGAAACGGCAGAGTACGGTTAAAGCAAGCGAGATAACGACTTTGACACAATGCGGCAAGCAAATTCATGTCGGAGCAATCTTAGCAATTTACGACCACCGAGCGACTCAACCGATAGCGATTCGAAACCAATTCCCAAACAGAACAGCCGCTGACATAATGCACAAAATGGCGACAAGCGGTTGATTAATGTGCGTCTCGAGTGGACCTAGATCATCCGACAGGTCGCCCACCGTGTTGGGTTAAATAAAAATTAGCATCACCCGACGGTCTTTGTTCTTCCTCTTCTGCCCTTTCGACATCGTTAAAAAGCGATACATAAATTGCGTACGATCCGATCGTAGGTGGCGTTGAAAAGTGCCATTGACTTTGAGTGTTTGTGTGTGTGCTCGTTGTGTACACACGGCAGAGGTTACGTACGCACACCGATATGACCACTTTTACGGCGCCGCACTTCAAGTGGCGCACCTGATAAATCTATTCCTGTTTCTGACATTATTATTGTTAGTGCTTCTATTTCGAATCGCCTCCATTCCTCTTACTCACCGCACGCACCGCATGACGCGTCGATTTGGGTCCTCCTCTTATCGCTTCTAGCTAAAATTTACCGCCAGCTGGAATATATTAGGTGCTTATATTTTTTCGCCTCACCTTCGCGTCTTTTTCGAGCGGTAGGAATTTCCTAACCTCTCAGCAAACCACCAAAACCGGAAGAAACACGTAGGCAAAGTGAGCAATTTATGCCGCGCGCTTGTATTGGTGCGCGGGGCTTTCGTTGGGGGACCATTTGCTGGTGCGGGACGAAGAAAAATCGCTCATGTAGAAGCTGCCCGCGTCCGGATAGTGTAACGGTTTATCTATTTATTGATCAGCAGCCGGGGAGGTGGGGGCAATGCAGTGTGGTGCTACCTCGCAGCCATCTTGAGCGTGGCGTGGTAGTTGGAGTGATGGAAAGCAGTTTATTTTCTTTTCTTTTTTTCGTCGATGGCGAACAATTCAGGGTAGAACAACCCGCAGCAGGCGCGCGCGGGCAGCGTTTTTCGGGAAGGAAAAGAGTTGAGCCTCGGTATGCAAAAATATGTGCCCGGGGGGTGCGGAAAAAAATAATTAACATTTTGTCTCCATCCCTCTCTCTCTCTCTCTCTCTCTTTTTCACTCTCCCGCCGTCTCGCTCGGATACACCCGCTCCGTGTTTACCTAAAGCGTGCGCGTCCTTCGCGATCCGTAAATGAAGCATTGTTGGTAAACCACACACGCCTCACCCTCGACTTACCTACCCACCCCATACACACACACACACACACACGGGCACAAGCAACCCGTTTACTTTATTTTACAGTTTGTGTTGTATAGCTTTTGTTTGCATGTTATTGCTTTTCACCTGGTTTCATGTTGCGGAATTCCACCCGGGGCTGTCCACACACGGTCGGGGATATCATCATCTCTTACGCACGGTGGAAAGTTTGTTTGTTTTGCTTTTTTTGTTTTTTTTCTCGCTCTCGCCTTGCCAATGGGCAGAAGAATTTGTGTAGCAGACGGCACATGGACATACACACACACGCGTGCGCGCCTGGGATACCCGGAACGGCGCCCCAAGGAAGCGGGTTTTTCCTTCCTCCCCTCCCCGGGCCGCCCCTCTCCCAGCGGAACGTATGCGAAAGAAGCGATGAAGATGGCAAGAAACAAGAAACAAAAAATCTGTTCCCAATTCCGATCCGATCCGGCGGTGTGATTCGTGCGCCGATAAGCGCAGCGTTGCCGTGAGCGAGAAAGAGTCCGCCGGTGAAGGAAATAACCGGAATTATGACAGATCGCGGCGCGGTTGAACGACACTAATCGAATTTGGCAACGCCGCGTTTTAACACATGATGGGTTTTCTCCTCACACCCGTTTACCGGTATGCATGTGTTGGTAATTTTATGCTGCAGATGTCTTCTTTCTTTCGGGCTACCGATTTTTAGGGCTACAGCCCCGGGGAAGAAACGCACCGCAGGAAGACAAAAGGGACGCGCGAAAGTCGGTCCCTCACGGGTTCTTCTTCAATTTAAGCGTCTGTTTGACGCGTCATCGGGTTCCTCTCTTTCTCGGCGGTCATCAATTAGTTCGAATATAATATTGTGCAGCATCGTCGTCAGCGGCAAGTGTGTGTGTGTGTGTGTTTTGTGTCTAGTCGAGTGGGAAAGAGAGCACACGAGAGAAAGATTAACGAACGGGTGAGTGAGCACGTGCGCCATCACAAAGCGGAGCAAGCTGTTCGATTGCTCGGGATTATTATTTGGCGCGACTTTACGCTCTCTCGTTGACGATCACTGGCGGAGGCAGTGGTGGTGGTGGTGGTGAAGGTGGCGTTGAGCTGCATTTCGTCTCGACGTGGACTTGCTTTTTGTGCCTTTATGCTGTTTCGCTCGGTTTTGTTTGCTTACTGCAGTTGCGAGTACGGCAAATGTCTCACACACCAAAGGCGAACCCGATTGCACATACACCGAAAATGGCCTTTGAACTGTGTGGTGTGGTGTGACGGCGCGGGGTGTGTGAGTTTGTTCGTAATTCTTTCTCGAACCGACTTGCATATTCATTGGTGGTACTTTTTTTTTGAGACGGGTTGAAGGGCGGGCTGGATGTGCGAGTCGATGGCTTTGGCAAGGTGGCTGGGCTGGACGAAACGATCGTTGAGTGCTATTAATTTGTGAGAGCATTAAGTGGAGAACAGTTTCTTTGGAGAATTATTAAATAAACACAATATTCAGTAATCTTTCGATGAGCGGTAAGAAGAAATATTAAAATAAAAACTTTTTTCAAATTTTACTTCACAGTGTTTTCAATTTACATTAAGAAGATATGAAAATGATGTTCGATAAGCTTTCAAACACGAATTAAAACAAATGCTGGTGCTCTCCGCGTGGTTTAACCTTGTTAAAAATCTAATTTCGTTTTCTTTAACATACGATAATTGTACAAGCTTCTACAAAACCGTAAAACTGAACTGATGACTCATCTGGTGTACGACCGAATTTTCATTCACACTTCATTAGGCGTTATCACCAGCAATCTCTTGGAAGAGATAACGCGACTCAAAACCACTGGGAAAACCCAGTGAGTCGTGCGATGGAAGATAGCAGTTTGTTAAAGTTACGATGACGTTACCAAATCAACTAAAATCGGTGTTAGACAAACAACCAGCACCAAACACTGTTGGGAACAACCCCTGACAAAAGAGGTGTAAGGTAAACATTAACAGCTGATAAAATATAAGAGATTTAACTTGAATGAGATTTATTTAGACTACGAATTGATGTCCGCACACTATTTTTACTGCTTTAAGCTTGCAAAGAAGTTGATTCTACGCTGTCAATTGAAGATTTTTAAAACTGGGCCATTGAACATCATCATGAGAGTAGCCATAGACGCAAAGAATGTCGCAGAAACCTAGATCGAATTACGCCATTTTTCTCTTAATGGATAACATGGTCACGCTTTCTCGGTGTGACTTTATAACTTTCCAAACATTCTCAAATGTGTTAGATTCTGTGCGATTACCTTAAATAATCAATCGTTTCGCTTCAGTCGTTTAAACTAATCAAAAAAGAACATAATTTGAAGCAAAAATGGCATCAAAACTGCCACGGCGGTTCCGTTGGTTGCTCGTTGTTTGCAAATTAATTTAAAAATCGATCGACCGTAACACATTACCACCTCTCTTCCCCCCACCCACTCTCTCAAACCTCTTGCACAGGTCGCGTGCCACCGAGCACCGTTCTCACGGGAGGTGCCAAAAAGCAGCCACCGAAAAATGCATTCCACAACCTTACGCGACCTCGCGGCCATCGTCAGCAACCATCACCATCGTCAGCAACGCCTGTGAAATCGGTCGAAGGCAGTTGCGCTTGATAGTATTTGTAGCGGTGCCTTCCGTTTTTTTAATGTTTTGCAATTGTACTACGTAGAAGCATCCGTAGAACCAGGGGGCCACCGTTCTTTTTTTCCAGTCAAAGCCGCGAGAGACAACCGCAGCGCAACAGAGCGGAGAACAAGAAAACAACGCACGATTTGGACGTTCAATGGTGCATCACGCCACGATGCAATTCGCGCGGGACAACGAGAAGGGCGCGAGGGAGATAGCATGCTGGAGCGAAAGAGAGGCTCGACGGCGGCGAGGGTAAAATTCAAACGACGGCGAGGGTTGGTCCCGGAGCCTGGTCCAGCGGTGAGCAAAAGAAACCAAATTCAATAAAAAGCACCCATACACTTAAATGCATGAAAAGAGAACGGAGTGTAAAGTAGGCCGTGACGTCAATGTGAGACTGATTTATATTTTTTTTGCGTTTATAAATATCACATGCAGCGACGCATTTTCAAACGATACGTGAAGATATGCATCTCCCTTCGAGCACGAGAAGAAGCCACGAAGCCCGAATAATAAAGCATCAAACTGCTTCCTACAGGGGCCAGGGAAAGGGCACAAAATTATCTTAAAACAAACTAAACCACAAATGCACCCGCCCGTCTCGGGAGCGACAAATGGCCACCAAGCGCCTTTTCTTTTATTGTTTGCACGAAATAGAAGAAAACACACGCATACAAGCGCAGAAGAAAACCACCACGACCCACCGAATGGGCCGGCGAAGAAGACGAAAACAACGCGAAGAACACGAAGCGAGCGAACGGTATTGGAAGTCAGTTTGCGTTCGCCGTTAAATTATGCCGGCTAGAGCGAGAGCGATTAAAATAAAATCGACAAGATAAAACCGCTGCCACGTACGGGTGGGGGCGAGCTGGAGGCGACGGTGGTGAGGCGGTGAGAACAAGTGAGTGAGTCGAGTGTGCGAGCGAGAAGAGAGCATGACAAAAACGATACGCACGACCTAGGTGGAGCGGAGGGGGGGGGGGGGGGGTTACGGGCGCACGCGATCGTTGCGCTAATCGGGCATCATGTCGTATCGTGCCGCGGAGATGAGCGTGCTGTCCGGGTGTGGTGAGAAGGAGTGAGCGGGACGCACACACCACTACAATCGGAGAGAGAGAAAAAAAAACACTACACACGGCAACGCGCGCGCCACCACCAGCAGAAGCAGCAGCGAAAAAACGGCGAGTAAACAAACAACCTTGCCCTCCCTCCTTCTTCCTCACTTTCCTGCTTCCTTCCTCTACACTCGCAGTAGTTGGGCTCCGGGCCCGGTGTTTGTGTGTGTGTGTGTGTTGGGGCTGTTGCTCCGAAGAAGTAGAGTACACAAAACTCCCCACTTGCCCCTTGTCAAAAGACCCGGCAAAGGAAAAGAGAGCGCAAGAGAGCATCTGGCACCATCATCGTCGTCGTCGTCGTCATCGTCATGAAAAACCTCCATGTGCATTTATGTGACGACGACGGCGGCCACTGTGTTGTTTGCCGCTGTCACACGTGCGAAAGGAAAGGACGCGAGCGAGGGTGAACAGCAGCGATAGATTTCGTTCACCGAAGCGAGATGCGATGAGAGAGAGAAAGAGCGAGAGCGAACGAAGCGGGTGCATAATCTATCACAACAAAGCGCAAGCCTTGGGCGAGAGGGGTGGGCACGGTGTTGCGGTTTGTATAATATTGTAGTTGGCCGCATCGTGTGTTCGGGTTTTTTGGGTAAGGTTAGTCAAGTGAGTGTCCCCACGCGTGCGGATGAGTGAGCGAGCGCGTGAGAGCCACGAACGGAACGAGCGAGTCATACGAGCGCGTGAGCGAGACGGCGAGGAACGATTCCCGAGAATCGGAAGAGAGTGATATATCCCTCCTCGCTTCTCTCTCACGCTACCTACCCTCCACAGTCAGTCGTGCACCCAGCCTCCAGCAAACCTGAAAACGCCACCCGTGAGAAAAGTGCAACAGAAGAGCGGGTTCGCACGTGCGGCCGAGCGAGACCGAACGACGGACGACACAAACTACTCATCAAACAAAACTTACTCGCGGGGTGTTGTTTCTGCTGTTGTTGTTATTGTTCTGCCAGCACGTTAGCGGAAGTGTTTGCGTGTGTGTGTGTGTGTGTGTGTTTGTGTATGCGCGCTCGTCTTGTAAGAAGGGTTGGGGTGGTGTGATGTGTTGTGTTGGCTGCTCCTTCTTCTTTTTCGAGCGGCGACGGGACGGACGGACGGACGGACGGACATGCCGATTGTATGTATGGCGATTGCACCGCGTGCCAGCCGAGTGCGCGCCCAGGGGGTATTCCGCGTGATAAACGGATCAAAGTCGCACAGTCTTGCAACAGAAACCGAACCGTTCGAACACGTGTGCGGACAGAACAGCGCGAGCGAGCTCTCGCGCCAAATACACGCTGTGTGAGTGACCCACAACACCGTAGGAAAAAAGAGAAAAAAAAGAACAAACGTCATCATCAACAAACGCGGGGCAGCCGCGCTGTATGAGAAGGCTTTTTTTTATACGCGTTCGACTTTTGGAGTGTCAGTGACGGGTAGAGTGGAGGGAGGGGAAAAGAAGTGACGAATGCAATTGCGAGCAAAGGTTTCTCCCGTTGTTTTTTTTGTTGTTGCTTGTAGTGAGCAGTGAGACGTCGTGCTAGTGAGTCAGTCAGTGTGGCGCGTATGAGAGTGAGTTGGGGTTTTTTTTTCTTCTGACGAGTGGAATTGTCTTATCCCCCGCTTTGAGTGTGTGTGACCATTTAATTAAAGACCCCCACCTTCGCGTGTAATTTGGCCGGGGGAAGGGAAAGCGGATTTTTACGAAACGTTCTGTTAAATGTGAATACATAACGTGATAGCAGGCCGTGGAAAAAAATACAAACACGTATTGTGATGTGAATTTCGCGATTTGACAAGCTGCAAACAATTAAAAATAATCTCAAGTGATAGTTTCATTAACCGATTTTGGAAACAAATAAAAATATACAACTCAATACATAATTAGTTCCGGCCATCGGCAATCGGGCGTGGAGTGTGTATGTGTTACTGCACGCACACAATCAATAAGCAAATCAAGCCGAAAAGATCATCCATCCGTTCGCATATCATCATCCGTGCGGGTTGCGGTCTGAGGGGAAGCAAATCGGGCGACGGGTGTGAGTGTGTGTGCACGCACGTCGTTTGTAATTCGACCGCCGCGCTTCTTCACGCTCGATTGATGGATAGTGGACTTGTTGCGAGAGTGTGAGCGAGCGAGCGAGCGAGCGAGAGAAACGGAAACCGCCAAGGAACGAATCCAGAAGCACCCAGCGAGAGTGCAAATGAGTGACCGGCTCGGCGGCGACGGCGGCATCGAGCTAATCAGGGGCGGGTGAATAATAATTACGCGCTTTTTCCTGTGCTGCTGGCACAAACTCACCACCGCGGTGTGAAGAGCGAGGAGCGTGAGCGTGAGCGAGCGAGAGCGCACCACCGTCAATGTTCGATTTGTCCGAGGAGAAGACCAAACCACACCGAGACCGCGCTACCGCTCCGTGTTTTGTTGTTCGCACACATCGCTATCAAAGGTCGGGCGGACAGGTCGTGTCGCGTTCGTGCTCCCGTCAGCCAGTTAGTCAGCCAGCGAGCCAGCATCTCGTACGCGCGTGTGTGTGACGTGTCGGACGGGGGGTGTGTGCTTTTGTGTGTGTGCTGATCATCGACGAGACGACAGACGTGCAAAGATCGCGAATGTGTCGTCGCCCGATGGTGATTATTTGTGCGTCATTGAGCCAAGGAATCCGGTGCTAATTGGGAGCGGTGCGTCTTTCGCGTATCGGTGTGTTTGGTTTTGTGTTTGTGAATGTGCGTCAGCAGGGCACACTGAGGAGCTGATTGGATGATCTTATGCAGGAGCGTGTTTATGTGTGCGTTTATGGAATTTACACGTCTCATTAACGCGAGTGAATTAAATATCAAGTTTATCCGTGCTGCGGCTGCCCATCAATAAAGCGAGCTAAGAGTGGGTGTGATTCGATTGTGTGTATGTGTTCAGCGAACGTGCATAATAATACACGTACAAAAAAGGCACCGACCTTGTCAACGGATTAATGGTTAAAGGGGCCAGTTCGGGGTGATCGACAAATAAAAAAAAAGTGTGCCCGTTTCTGTGTGCATGTGTGAACGACGCAAAGTAGTAGGGATCGATCAAAGTAGCTCGCACGCGACGCCCATCATTATCGGTGGCGGCGGTGTCCACAGGCCCGCTCCGTTCCTCTGTGTACGAGTGTCACTGGAAAGCGTTCAAGATACGAACCAAGCAGCAAGCCCCGGCGTCGATTGTGTCTCGTGCCGCGAGACACAGCGAGGAGCACCACGCACACCGGCATCCTCCCCCTTCCTCTTCACCCTGCAGCGGTGACGACGGTGGTGGTGGTGGTGGTGTTGGTGGTGGAGGTGGTGTTAGTGGCAGTGTTGATCACCTGATAGCGACGAAGACGGCGTCCAAAATCGAAACGATGGCGGAAGCCCAGCGACTGATCGGGATCTCGCTGGCGAAAATCGCCCAATCGCGGGTGTGCCGGGGTGGGGTGTCGCTCCACAAGAACCTGCTCGTTGCGACCGTCCTCCAGAAGGCGCGGTACATCTTCATGGAAGAGGCGTACCACATCGTGCACGGGCACTATCTTCAGCAGCAGCAACAGCAGCAGCAGCAGCAACAACAACAACAACACCATCATCAGCTGATGCAGGAGCAGCAGCAGAATGCGGCCTACCTGCTAGCAAGTCACTGTGACAGTTCCTCCTCATCTGACAGTTCGTGCGACGATGACAGCAGCAGCAACAAGGTGGATGAAAAACAATCCAAAACAATAACAAACGGCTGCACTAGCAGTGAAGAGGAACTGGTCGATCCGGTCGTGGAGGGTGAGGAGGAAACGTGTGCCACGGTGTCATCGTACGATTGTGAGAACGCGATTCTGCCCACGACGATCCCGCTGGAACCGCTCAACATGTGTCGGAACGGTGCGGTGCGAGAACAAACAGCCTGCTACGATGACGAGGACGAGGAGGATGAGAAAGATCATCAACACCATTCGCAGCAGCAGCAGCAGCAACAGCTTTCACCGTCTCACCTGTTCCTGCTGCCGGCGCTCGCCCCGTGGATAAGCGCTTCGGAGGATAAGGAGAACTCGAACTTTTCCTTCCTTCCGTCGCCGTTCGATGACGGACCGGAGGAGGACGACGAGGACGACGAGCCGGAGGAGGACGACGAGGAGGAAGACGAGGAGGAGGAGGAGGAGAACACTTGTCAGGATCTGTCCTGCCACCAGCGGAAACCGGCGGTGCTAGTCGAACAGCAGCAGCAACAGCAGCAACTGCCGTCACCTGACCTAGTGAAGCAGTTTGAATCGGCCGTCCGGTCGAAGGGTGCGATGCGTTACTTCGATCTTGGCGAGCGGACGGAGCGTCGGCGTCGTCGCCATCGCACCGAGGGTGACCATCAGGACCATCAGAGTGCAACCATCCTTCCGGGCACGAAACGTCGCCGTTCGTCCACCAACACGAACGAGTGGGAACCGACGACGACGACGACGACGACGACGACGTCGATTGTGTCGTCCGATTCGCCCGATATTGGTTCTTCCCCATCGTCGGCGCCAGTGGATGACGATCGGATCCACCCGATTGCGTTACTGTCCGCGAAGCGCATGAAAACCGGTGACTCTCAGCAGCAGCAACAGCAACGTCCCCTTGTGGTGGTGGCCGGTCCCCAGCCCCAGTTCTACTCCTCCCCGCACGAAACCATCTGTCCGGGTGACGCGGAACGGTTATCGGAATGCGTGAACCAGCAGTTGGAAGCGGAAAACCTCAGCACAACATCACCTGGGGGCGGGGAGCGGACGGCACGGAAGCAGCCGGAGGAAGATACCACCGGAGGAGGAGCAGCCGCCCCCCCGACGCCCTCGGTCGAGAGCATCGACCGGATAACGTCGCTCGTGTCGATCTTCAGCTTCGGCAACCTGGCGCGATCCTCCTCGACGCCCGACTTCTGTGCGGCCCAGGCCCAGAAGGATCGACCGCGGCCGGACGCACTGACCAGCCAGCTGCAGCATCACGGCCAGCGGGGCTACCTTACGATGACGGTGTAACTGTTGGCGGCGTGCCTAGGGTGTTCCATTGGTCAGGCTCGCGCGCTTGGGCCGTGTGATAGTAGCATGTAAACGAAAACGGTGGTGCAGTTCTAGGCGAATATTCTGGCGAACGTTCGGGTGTAGTGCCTCTTAGGTAGTAGGTAGTCTCTCACGTTGGTGTGTGCGTGCGTGTGTGAATGTGAGTAGCGTGTGTGTGTGTGTGGGTGAAGCAAGCAAAGTGCGAAACCAAAACAACGGCGCACACACACGGGTTGCTTGGATGTGGGCAGGAGAAGGCATCACACTAAAATCGAGACATCAAAACGCGAATGAAGCAACAGTAGCATAAATAGATTCGCGATGAGCCCGTGTTTTTTGTGACCGTGTCGTGTAAGGCGAGCGAGGGAAGGTTGTACAACGGCGCGAACGACGCGGAAACGGTGAATAATCGAGCCAAAAGAGAAAGGAAGCAAGCGCATCTCGATGGGGGGAGGGTCAGTCTCAGCCCGCGCGCAAGGTTTAGGATTTTGTGTACGTGTGGGTGTGTGTATAAGTTTTTTTTTAATGCACTCGCGAAAAAGGAAAAGAATCTGCCGGTGGTTAGAGATCCCATTATCGTTTCGAAGCCATCGAAATTCATTTCTATTTAATTTATGATCAAACAAAGTGTTCGTCGGATAAAATGTTTCGAAGCTTGGAGCGAAAATTGTAATATTTGGAAACCGTGCCTGGAGCTTTCGAGTGAGACAGGTCGTGCATAAGCTTTCCCTGTGGTGGTCAATTCCGAGCTATGTTGGGTTCTAGGAAAAATCTAGGGCACGTATAACGATGTTTTCAGTACGTTGTTCATCGATATTTCATACCGGACGGTTGCACACCGTTAGAAAACTGCCATCAAATAGGTCTAAAATCCGCGAAATCTATTCCTCAATCGAAGGAGGCTACGGTGAGCATAAGTACTGCGACTGTGGCCTCCCGCGTCTCCCTCTCCTTATCCCCCGCGAAAACAATCCAAGGTGGCGGTGTGCACAACGGTGGTTTTCTCTCGCGTTTTTCGTTCGCTCGCTCGTTCGTTCGGTGTGGCGAATTTTTATTTTTTTTAATACCACCTTTCGTTTGGATGTTTCGTGTCCGGTGCGAGCGATGAGATATGGATCGGTGGAAGATGTATCGCATAAAACACGACGGCAGCCCGCTATTGGGTGGGTTATGTGACGTATGCCCCGGCTCCGGTGGCAGATGAAAGTTGTGTCCGTGTTTCCATCGCAAATGAAAAGCAGAAGGAGGCTGCTCCCTTCGCGGTGATGCTCTTTGGCAACAGCACTGATCGATGGCGATTGGCGTTGTGGTTTTTGATTTTGAAAGTTGATGCTTCCGCTCGGTGTTGTGAGCTCGGGATGGCGAGCTAATCGCAGGTTTTTTTTGTCGGGAGTTCTTCTCACTGTTTTCCGCGCAACGGTGAAACAAATCATGCAGGGCAAATATGGCTGTTGGGGCTGGTGTGTGGCGCGAGTTTTGCTCGTTTCGTTTATGCAGCATTTGCGAAAGTGATGCTCCGCTTGATAACGGTAATCAGTTGGGGGAGGCGGGGTGGTCCATTGGTGTACTTTCTAAAATATTGATAACTTGGCATTTGGATTTTTTTTAATTTGATGCATATATTAAGCATTTCTTCAACGTCCAATGGAATCGATTTGGCGTATAGAAATTACATTACAGCGAGATACATAAATGGGAATGCAAAACCATCACTTCGAATTCATTTTCAAACCTATTTACTCTGTCTGCCTATAAGAGCCCTTCTCTTTTCTCAGCAGCAGAGCAAACCCATCGAAGATGCGCGCAAAATTCGTAACAATCGATTCGAAAGGTGAACGTCGCGCATCGCAGTAGTAAGCCACCATGAAAAGCATAAGCAATTACACAAAGCGGCGAAGAAGGAGAAAAAACGCACCCCTACCCCACGATTCGATCGACACGCCGATCGGTGTGCTGGGAGCCCATTTCCGTGTCAATGAACTGCGTCGCAAGGGTATATATTTGTGCCTCCTCCACCACCCCCTTCTCGCCTAACGAACTTCGGGTGTCACACATTTTTGTCAGATGGACACCAGCGAGGGGCCGGTGTGTGATACAAAATTTCGCATTTTCCATCTCTTTGGCGATGGAGTGTAGTTGTGTGTGCGTGGAAAGTGAAAGTTTACATAAATGCACTCCTCTCCTTCACACATAGCTGTGGACGTTGCCTTGGTTTCGGACTGCCTGCGTCGCCCACTTTTCGTCTCCCTCTTTCTCTCCACTCAAGTCACCACTTGTTCTGTTTTTGGATGCGCCGCGAACCACCGGAGGGGGGAAACTAATGGATTGGAGGTGTGTGTGAGCGGAATTATGATTCCGTAACGATTTCGGTTCGGTTCGACTTCAATTCAATCACAGCACACGCGATCGCAACGTGAGCGCGGGGAGAGAGGGGGAAGGATTTTTGCCCCGGTTTCGGGACCTTTTTTTCCCCCACCCCCACTCCTAACCGGAGCGAGTAGACCCTCCCTTCTCTATCGCTCGATTGCGCAACACAGCGGTAACATTTTCCACCCCTTCTTCCCTTCCCCTTGACACACACACACACACTCAGAGAAACACCTGGTTTAATGTGTTCCGCGTTTTGTGTTGTTTCGTTGTTGATGAGGCACGGTGGCGGCGGCGGTGGCAGTCAGCAATCACGCCACTTAGGCTTAACTAGCGTCGTGTCGAACCGCGGAGCAAAAACGTAAGACGCAACCGACCCTTCACCACCACCCGAAGCCGAGAGAGAAGTTGTGTTTCTTTTTCCCTTTTTTTGTGGTTTATGCAACTCATCATAAAACCGAACTGCTTCTGCTCGCTTCTGCTGCGCTAGTTGCCACTCCTCACATAACTAACGTGCAATTTGGTCCGGCAGAGGAGAACCAAGCGTCCATTTGGAACAGTGGGACGGTCGGGGGACAAAACGAGTGAATGTTTGTTCACCTCCCCGCTTGCTTTGCTGTGGTTTTGCTTGCCGCAATAAAGGGGAATACAAATCTAAACACAAAAAAGACCATAAACGATGAAGGTGTGCACATTTGTCCGGTGCGGACGATATTTTATCTTCGAAGAAAAGATTTCAATTTCGACTAAGCAACCGTCTCTCGCTCGCCACAACTCAAGCGGCGGGAAATCTAGTACGCGAACACAGAAGCGAGCCAAACGAGCAGAGAGAGAGGGTGGGCAGGATTTTTGACCTATTTTAGTTCGGTTTTTGTGCCACTATTAGAATAGGCACACCAGCGGGCAGCGAGAGGGTCTGGTGAGCAGGCGTATTGTATTGAGTTTTAATTATTTTAATAGCGTTCCAAAACGGTCGGGGGAAAAACAAAACCATCCGCTGATGGATGTGGTTAGAGAACACCAGGAGTGATCACCTTTGTTTTTGTTCTCTCTCTCTCTCTTCCTCCCCGTTTTTTTGCGATTATTTCCACCGACTCTGTTCTAGGAGTTGTAGAGAGTTGTAAAAGGAGCTGTAAATGGAGATGCAGGGAAGCTGGTCCCACATAACTCATCACATTCTGTGTCCAAAGCTATTTTCCTGTACAACCCATGGTCCATACCCACACTCACTCGTGAAAACGACGATCTGTTGTGCCTCTTCACCTCTGAAGAGTATACGCCGAAGAACTGTCTTACGTCTACATTTTTAGTCACCCTAAGGTGCGTGTCTTGCCCAATTTTCTTTTTTCTGCTTACACCTATCATACCGCTAGTATTATCAGAAATGAACTCCATCTCCCAGAACCCGTGGCACAACTTGACCGGGTCTGGGAGCTTGGTTGCCTCCTGAGCGTGGCACCGTTCGCATCTTATGTTGTATTTTTGGTTTACATTTTTTGCCTCAGGATCGGAGTTGCGGATTAACCTATCACCGTCTCTGCGTAAGTGGACTTTCCAGTCCTTCATTACGGACACCACCTCCTACGTTCCCTTGAAGCAGATGCCTTGCGCCATCTCCGGTACTTATCCATCGCATGTCCGGTGCGATACCCAGTGTATACGTCGAGAGGCATGACGATGAGTGTTGATGTTCCCTTCTTTACTGGGATTGGCCATTGGCACGCGTCGATATCACCACGCCGATCACCTCGGTGGAGGATGGCTGTCGATTTGTACGTGCATGATGAACTTCCATAACGCAGCGATGTTAGGCAGGTTGACCTGTCGGCCATCATATCCCCTGGGACATATGTCATCCACAGCAGCAGGCAGCGTAGCAATACCGCCTCGTCACAAACCAGTTGATGGATGTTATTCATGTTCGCAGCAATTAGATTGCAAAGCGAACCCTGGTCGATGGCGAACGGGGTCGGCATCAAGGATCGAATTGATGCTGCTCGGTTTCCGGTTGAAGTACGAATTAAATCGTACCATTCTTGCCCATTCGGCGAAAGTTGCGGGTGGCGCATATGTTTATTTGCCATCGACATTGATGACAAGCACGGACTAGCAACTGTAATGCGTATATTTTCGCCCTCTTCCTTCTCACCATCTGCAGTGGCTATGGTGTATCCGTACCCAAGTAGGTAGAGCGGATCGGCCAAGAACTGCGTGGCCATGGTCCGCGTGTTGTCTCCCATTTTATATCTCGCCCCAGGAACGGGGTAATGGGCAGTTTTTTTTTTACAAGCAATACGGCCAGGCCGTTTCTTCTTTAATCAAATATCTGTTTTTTGTTTTGCGTTTGATTGTTATTTTAGTAGCGTTTAGAGTGTGCCCTATATTTGCGACGGAAATGAACACGATACAGGAAGCGATGATGAAGTTTTGGGAAGCGTTTGAACGGAAATCATACACTAGTACGTACACTAACCGGCGAGCTGAGGAAACAATTCAAAATTGATCCCATTCTCGATTGGACTTTTTTTGCTTTTTGTGACCGGCGGCAAGCTGGGCAAGGGGGTGCTGGAAAAACTCCACTAGGATTACTGTTGTAACCGATGCGAAACTGGGTTATTATCGTGTAAGCGTAGGTTAATTTTCATGCATACAAGCTATACGAGTTATACAATACAATAAATTACCGCACGTTCGTGGAGGGAGTCGTGTGTAGTAGGGAGTAAGTAATTATATCAAAAAAGGAGAAAAAAACATTACAAAAAAACAAAGCGGAAAAAGCAAAATTCGCGAACACAGACACACATTCTAGCCAGTAGGTAAATAAGAAATTTGTTTTCCATTTCCAAGCATCACGACAGATATATCAGCAAAGCGTAGCAAGGTGGAGGACGGAAGTGGCTAGCCGATGTGAATATTATTGCGAGAACAGAAAAAACAGAAAAAGAATCAAAGTTATTGCTATTTTTAAATCAAATATATATACTACGCTATCCTTCATATTATTTTATGATTAGTTCGAGGAGCATGAATTTATTGTGTACATACACACGAACCGGACGTTCTTGTAACAGAGGACGTTTCACCTTACACCTAAACAACACATTTATTATAAACGATATTTGTACGCCAGCGCCAATAGGGGGTACAGGAAGAATGTTTTAATATATTTGCAAACCGGCAACTGAACCGTTGCTGCTAATCGAAACAATTGTATTCCTAGTTTGTTGATTTGTTATGTGCATCGAACGTTGATATCACATTGGGTTCCTAGGGTTTTCAAAGGGCGATTAGAAAATAATAGAAAGAAATTGGTTTTATGAGTAAGTATGATCAAAGCAGGGAACTTTTATCTCAATGTTGGAGTAATAACCAAAGACAGTTGTATAAGGGCTTGGTTAGATGTTTTTAAATACATTTAAAAATTTTGAAATCACCACTATCCGTGAAAAACGGAGGATAAAAACTAGAAAGCGGATTTATAAAAAATGTGTTAGTTGTCATCCAAGCGATTACTGTATTGATGCTATAAAAATATGCTATAAACACCGCTAGATATGCACTATGGGATCAACGAGGAATAAATTGTTTATGATTTCTTCTCTTCTTATATTTGGTGTAACAACCGAATTCATTCCTGCCATTTAACCGGCTTTCTAGACTGATTTCACCACCATAGCTGGTTAGTCACTCCTCGCTAGGGGGAGACGGTCCGAATCACTACATCAGCGGGTTGCTCATATTCAATTGTTATTGATTTATTATCTTTTAATTTGTCATTTCACATTTCAAAGATAAGTCAGACAATAAGATTGTCCGACTATATTGATTTTCTATTTTTTTTCAATAGCTATGAATTTACTTTGTTTAATTATTTTTGTACATGTCCATTTTCTTTTCGTTCATATAACTCATACCCATAGTGCAACCATAGTAAAGGCCGTTCCCAAAGGGATAAATGAAAGAACGCCAAGCAACTGTCAAAAACATACACGCCGGGTTTCTGTTGTTTATATTAGATCGCGACAATTTTAGCTACTTTTTTAATTAAATACCCGATTTCACTCCTACATTCGCTGTATTTCTAGTACAAAATTGTTCCCTTCAGCATTAGACACTTCAATTAGTACTGCGGGAATGAAATAAATCGTGTGCTCGGGTTGTTTTGCTGTGAATGTTGAAGAATGTTTTCGCTGTGCAAGCAACCGCACGAAGCGACGGCGGTGGAGTTTTCGCTAACGTGCCATTTCTTCAACCACAATGAAAAATCGCTCGTTACCGGTGGGGCCAACGTGCTCAAAGTATACCGAGTCATTCCGGACGCGGATCCGGCGACGCGAGACAAATACACGGGTAAGCAGACGCCACGGTAGCGGGTGATCGGTTGGAGATGATTGACATTCCCGGTTTCATTCCAGCATCCCGTCCACCGAACATGAAACTCGAATGTGTGGCCTCGTACCACTTGTTCGGTAACATCAAATCCATGCAGTCGGTTTCACTGGCCGGTTCGTTGCGGGACGCTCTGTTGATTAGCTTCCCGGATGCGAAGCTGTCCGTGGTGCAGTTCGATCCGGACAATTTCGATCTCAAAACGCTCTCGCTGCACTACTTCGAGGACGACGATATCAAGGGCGGCTGGACGGGTCACTACCACATCCCACTGGTGCGCGTCGATCCGGACAATCGGTGCGCGGTGATGCTGGTGTATGGGCGGAAGCTGGTGGTGCTACCGTTCCGCAAGGATAGTTCGCTGGATGAGATCGAGCTGCAGGACGTGAAACCGATCAAGAAGGCACCGACGCAGCTGGTAGCGAAAACACCCATCCTGGCGTCGTACATCATCGAGCTGAAGGATCTGGACGAGAAGATCGACAACGTGATCGATATACAGTTCCTGCACGGCTACTACGAACCGACACTGTTAATTCTCTACGAACCGGTGCGGACGTTTCCCGGGTAAGTGGTTCTAAACGGGTGGAGAAAAGCATTGCAAAAAATTCAAATAATTCTCCCTTCTTTTCATTTCCTTGTACGATTAGTCGCATAGCGGTCCGCTCGGATACCTGCACGATGGTGGCACTGTCCCTCAACATCCAGCAGCGCGTACATCCCGTCATCTGGACGGTCAACAGTTTGCCGTTCGACTGCATACAAGCGATACCGATCAACAAACCGATCGGTGGCTGTCTGGTGATGTGCGTCAACTCGCTCATATACCTCAACCAGAGCGTTCCACCGTACGGTGTGAGCTTGAACAGCAGTGCCGATCACAGCACCAGCTTTCCACTGAGTAAGTGCTCACAGTGCCCGGGCTACGGCCACGTATTGATGTTGGTGTTTCCATTCCCTACAGAACCACAGGACGGTGTGCGGATGAGCTTGGATGCGGCGCAGGTGTGCTTCATCGAGCCGGAAAAGCTCGTCCTATCGCTGAAGGGCGGTGAACTTTACGTCCTAACGCTCTGTGCCGATTCGATGCGCAGTGTGAGGAACTTCCATTTCAACAAAGCCGCTGCCAGCGTGCTGACGAGTTGCGTAAGTGACTAAATTTATGCTGGTTAATTTTTTCGGGTCCTGTTCCGGGATCGTTTTTGGAAACAAAGCAGATTTGATTTGAAAATGGTCTGGAAAATTTATACATTTTCTAAAATATTATTTTTTATTAAATTTGTTTTGTTTTTCTCATTAACGACCACGTCATGATTAACCATTCTTAGGAACGGAAAATGATTTTAAAATTTAAATGCCAATTTCCTTCTCCTGCAGATCTGCGTTTGCGAGGACGAATACCTGTTCCTCGGTTCCCGGCTCGGCAACTCGCTGTTGCTGCGCTTTAAGGAGAAAGATGAAAGCCTCGTCATCACGATCGACGACAGCGGTGCGGTCGAGAAGGAACCGAAGCGGCCGCGGCTGGAAGAGGAAGAGCTGGAGGTGTACGGGAGCGGCTACAAAACCTCCGTCCAGCTGACGAGCTACATTTTTGAGGTGTGCGATAACGTGCTGAACATTGGGCCGATCGCGCACATGGCGGTTGGGGAGCGGGTGTCCGAGGAGGACGCGGAAGACCAACCCGACCTGCAGTTCGTACCGAGCAAGCTCGACATCGAGGTGGTGACGGCAAGCGGGCACGGCAAGAACGGTGCGCTCTGCGTGCTGCAGAGCTCGATCAAACCGCAGGTCATCACGAGCTTCGGTATGTCCGGGTGCGTGGACGTGTGGACCGTGTTCGACGAGGCGCTCGGTGGCGCAAAGGCTGCGGCGGAGGGTGTCCCGGCAACGCACGCTTTCATGATACTGTCGCAGGAGACGGGCACAATGGTGCTGCAGACGGGCGACGAGATAAACGAGATCGAAAATACCGGCTTCGCGACGAACGTACCGACGATCCACGTGGGCAATATCGGCGCGAACCGGTTCATCGTGCAGGTGACGACGAAAGCGATCCGGTTGCTGCAGGGTACGCGCCTGCTGCAAAACATTCCGATCGATCTGGGCTGTCCGCTGGCGTCGGTGTCGATCGTCGATCCGTACGTGTGCGTGCGATCGTCGGAGGGCCGCGTGATAACGCTCGCTCTGCGCGAGGGCAAGGGTACGCCCCGGTTGGCAGTGAACAAAAACACCATCAGTCCGGTACCGGCGGTGGTGGCGATCAGTGCATACCGGGACGTGTCCGGGCTGTTCACGAAGAAGCTGGACGATGTGTACGATCTGCGGGGTGGCGGTGTGGGAGGTGTCGGCGGTGGTGGTGGCGGCGGAGCCGCATCGGCGTATTCGAGCGGGTTTGGGTCGATGAAACCCGAACCGCACATGAAGATCGAGGACGAGGAGGACCTGCTGTACGGCGAGTCGGGCCGTTCGTTCAAGATGACCTCGATGGCGGATATGGCGATCGCGGGGAAGGGTGGTAGCGGGGCCGACTTCTGGATGAAGTATATGCAGCAGGTGAAACCAACGTACTGGCTGTTTGCGGCGCGTGAGAATGGCACACTCGAGATCTACTCCATGCCCGATCTGAAGCTGGTGTATCTGATCACGAACGTGGGCAACGGGAACAAGGTGCTGTCGGACTCGATGGAGTTCGTTCCGCTGCCGATGGGGAAGGGAGGCGGTCTGGGTGGTGCAGGCGGGCAGGACGATGCAACCAGCGCGTTCGGCACGTCGTTTGGCGGTGTTTCCGCTTCGCTACTGCCGAAGGAGATCCTGATGGCGGCCCTCGGAAGCTACGGATCGAGGCCGCTGCTCTTCATACGGCTCGAGCACGATCTGCTCATTTACCGCGTGTTTCGGTACGCCAAAGGGCACCTGAAGTTACGCTTCAAGCGTCTCTCGACCGGGGTGACCTGTCCGGTGTTCAATACCGTTCCGGCGCGATTGGCAAACGTGGAAGCACCAGGGGCGGCAGCGGACGGTACGACAGCGACCCCATCGGCCGACGAACAGCAGCAGCTGCACGCGACGAAGGTGCTGTACGAGAACATTTCCATGATACGCTACTTCGCGAACGTGTCCGGGTACGCGGGTGTGGCGGTGTGCGGCGAGAAACCGTACTTCCTCTTCCTGACGGCGCACGGCGAACTGCGTTCGCACCGCTTGTACGCCCGCACCGTCATGAAAGCGTTCGCCCCGTTCAACAACGTCAACTGCCCGAACGGGTTCCTCTACTTCGACGAGCGGTACGAGCTGAAGATCTCGATCTTTCCCACCTACCTGTCGTACGATTCCGTTTGGCCGGTGCGCAAGATTCCGCTGCGCAGCTCGCCGAAGCAGATCGTGTACCACCGCGAGAACAAGGTGTACTGTGTGGTGATGGATGCGGAGGAGATCTGCAACAAGTACTATCGGTTCAACGGTGAGGACAAGGAGCTGACGGAGGAGAACAAGGGCGAGCGGTTCCTGTACCCGATGGGGCACCGGTTTTCGGTGGTGCTGGTGACGCCCGCTGCGTGGGAGATTGTGCCGGAAACGTCGATCGGACTGGAGGAGTGGGAACACGTGGTGGCGCTGAAGAACGTGAGCCTCACGTACGAGGGCGCCCGGTCGGGGTTGAAGGAGTACATCGCGGTGGGCACGAACTTTAACTACAGCGAAGATATCACGTCCCGCGGGCGGTTGCTGCTGTACGATATTATTGAGGTCGTGCCGGAACCGGGCAAGCCGCTGACGAAGCACAAGTTTAAGGAGGTGATCGTGAAGGACCAGAAGGGCCCGGTATCGGCGATATCGCACGTGTGCGGCTTCCTCGTGGGTGCCGTCGGCCAGAAGGTGTACCTGTGGCAGATGAAGGACGACGATCTGGTCGGTGTCGCGTTTATCGATACGAACATCTTCGTGCACCAGATGGTGTCGATCAAGTCGCTCATACTGGTGGCGGACGTGTACAAGTCGGTGAGCTTGCTGCGCTTCCAGGAGGAGTACCGGACGCTGTCGGTGGTGTCGCGCGACTACCACCCGCTGAACGCGTACGCCGTCGAGTACGTGGTCGACAATGCCAACCTCGGCTTTCTCGTGTCGGACGATCAGTGCAATCTGATCACGTACATGTACCAGCCGGAGTCGCGCGAATCGTTCGGCGGCCAGCGGTTGCTGCGCAAGAGCGACTACCACCTCGGCCAGCAGGTGAACGCGATGTTCCGGGTGCAGTGCGATTTCCACGAGGCGGACGTCATGCGCCGGACGCTCAACTACGACCAGAAGCACACGACGTTCTTCGCGACGCTCGACGGGGGCGTCGGGTTTGTGTTGCCGCTGCCGGAGAAAACCTACCGCCGGCTGTTCATGCTGCAGAACGTGCTGCTCACGCACAGCCCGCACACGTGCGGGCTCAACCCGAAGGCGTACCGGACGATCAAGCAGACGCGCAAGCTGCCGATCAATCCGAGCCGGTGCGTGGTGGATGGCGATCTCGTGTGGAGCTTTCTCGAGCTGCCGGCGAACGAGAAGCTGGAGGTGGCGAAAAAGATCGGCACGCGCATCGAGGAGATCTGCGCGGATCTGATGGAGATCGAGCATGTGACGCATGCATTTTAGGAGGGGAGTGGCAGGGAGTGGAAGTTGCCGTTCGATGGCAAGCGAGAAACGGACAGCACAGTGCAAAGACATATACATTCACGAGTGTAGAACGAAGCGGCTCATGGTGGTTTGATTTTGTTTTTTAATGTTTTTGTTTTAGATTGATTGAGAAATCGTAGAAAGCAAAAAAAGGAGGTTAGGGCATTGGATGTTCAACGATCGTCGGCATAGGCCCGTGGCGTGGATCAAGATGCACGAAAAACCGACAACCTTGAGCAGCTTTGGGAACAGAAACAACCTTTCGGGTGACAATTTGGCAGTGATCTACGACCGAGGAACCTCTGATGTTTATGCAATACGCAAAAGAGACTTGGAAACCCGGTCCACATCCAACCCGAAGGCACTTAATCGACCCAAATTTGACCCTCAACGATTATGTCATTACATTTTTAACATTACATTATGTGAAGCGATTTCAATTATGTCATTACATTTTTAACATTGCTCTGTTTTGTTTTGATATTCCCCCATGCGTGTCGTTATCGGATCCCGATTGCTTTACCTTTTCTCCGTACTGTCCACCCTTTTACCGGCCGATAAAATCAGCCTTGTCACTCGCTCGTCCGCCGCGGAACAGATTGACAGTACGCGGAGTTTGTGCGGTACGCATCTTTGATCGAATCAGATTGCCGATAAGATGCAAAAGCGTTTTGGCAGATACTGTCCTGCCTGAGCTATACCTTTCTAATCAGAACTAGCGAGATAGAGGGGCGTCACTTACGGTGTATGGTGGCTTCTGGAAGACCTTGAATGTGAGGAGCAGCTTCGAAGAATTTAAATACGCGTTATCATCTTGGTTTGTCGAACATGACAAGTTCGTTAAAAGAACGCAATATCGTAAGTAGTAGTTTTCTTTTTTCCATCACTCACACCCCCGCCTCCCCCCCCCCCCCCCCTTCCCCCACTCCGATAACATATCGCTTGTTTGGGTGGCGTGAACACGCGTCGATCATAGATTTTGCAGTAATTTCATTCTTTCACCAGCGCGCTCGGTCGGACTTTCAAAAGGCCGGCTCGTATTACGTAAGCTTCTTGTGTCCCTAT
Source organism: Anopheles farauti (assembly GCA_000473445.2). NCBI lineage: Eukaryota > Metazoa > Arthropoda > Insecta > Diptera > Culicidae > Anopheles > Anopheles farauti. Next base: position 9,091,521 of record KI915045.1, read on the forward strand.
CGGCTTTTCGTTTCCACGAATCGATAGGTCAGGTCAGTAACTTTGATAACATTTCGCACCGTGTCCCCCGCGGACAGCTGACACATTTAGAGGCTGCTGATGGGCGGAAAATAGCGAGAATTTGTTAAAAAAAATACTTTTTTTCTTCTTTGCAGTAGCAATGCTGTGTGGAAATTGTTTCGGATTTTAGATAGTCGCGACTAAGACGTGACTATACACAGGGGGTTTTGTTTAGTTCTAGTTTATTTCAAACAAAATAAATCATATTAACTGTTACAGTGCTCGGGTAGGCTTACTTGCCGTCTAACATGCTGTTGTTGTGAGTGTACGTAGGTAAAACCTGGTATTAGCTGACGAAAAAGCAACTCTCCTTTCTCTCCATCCTAAAACTAATCGATCGATCGATATGAATAAAATATGGATAACAAATCCAGCGTACGCACTAAGGAAGGCACTTAAATCACATAGTGTTATTTTGTAGTGTTGTTTTTGTGTGTATATTGCTGATTGTTCCTTAAGCTACCGATTTATGCTCCACGCCGGGAGCTACCCATTCACCTGTGGTAGAAATATGTGTTGTGAAACCTAGACAACGGCTGTGACTAACGATAGGCGCGTATAAAATATCCTGTTTCGCTATTCTCGCTACTGACTTAAGCTAAGCGCGCGGGGTTTTCCTTACGATAACGATAACACCTGCTACCGAACAAACATTCTCCTGCGCGTTTCGACTTAAAACCACACGGAAGTGAAGATTCGATGTTGCTCGTGGATGCGTTGGCTCGCTGCTACTGCTCCTGCTTCCATTCCCCGACAATTAACCGCTGAAAAGTCTACGATGAGAAGGTGAGCTCGAAGTTTCTCATCGCCGACCGTTGACCGGTTGTCCGCCAGAAAAACAAAACCTTTCCTCTACCTTGTGCCGCTACTAACGCATCCACCGCTTAACCTAGCTAGGCTGGGTTTATTAATATCGAGACAAACAAACAAATCTAACCACCTATCCTACACTAAATATTGCAACGATAGCCAAGAGATACCTCGACGCCCTTGGTACGAGGTGTGCGTAACTTACTTCGATGGCTTACTTTCTACACGCGCGTACACGCGCCCTTTCGTGGAGATATCGCGGAAGAGTTCAAGAGGTTTGAAATGTGAGATAAGAGCGTGAAAAAGAAAGACCGAAGGGGGATGGTGGATAGTGCGCGAAGGTGACAGGAGAGGAAGTTACGCTTATAACCTAACTTAGAAGCTAACCGTACGGATGATACTACCTACTAATGAATCGCGATTTTCAAAAAACAAAAAAAAAATAAACAAAAACTAACGTTGTAATGTTCATAGAACTTACAGTAAAAATATATCATAGATATATGGGACCGAAATTACCGGTTCTGCCCTTTGCGGCCAGGCGCCCGTAATACCCGGTACGCCCGGAAACCAGCACGCAGCAGAAACGGTAAGCAATACGTAAGTAAAAACGATTCTTAAAACCGGGTACCCGCGTTTTAGACGTTCGGGTTTTTTTTTATGTGTTTTGGTACACGTCTACTGGTTCCTCCTCCTCCGGTCACCGATTCAGGATCACCGGATGCCGATCGGAGAGGTGTACTGAGCAACGATGCCCAGTTGCTGATCTTCCCCCCGGGTTGGGTGCTGCAGGATGGGGATGATGGGTTGCTTCCGCTCCGTGACATCGTTCCATTAGTGTCCAATGGGCGTGTCAGGAGCGGGAGAAGAACGTCCAACTCCCATTCCCGCACCGTGTACAGTCCGTGTTGGAGAACTCTTGGTGTGGCGGCCATTTGCAGACCAAACCAAGAGATGGGACGGGTTGGTAATCACATCATTTTTAAACGAATATTATCCTAAAGAATCAGCCACACGCCTGCGATCTGCGTCATCTGTGACGGAGCGGTGGAGCCGATAGGCGTTTGGGTTAATACTACCGTCAAACGTCAGCGCCACCAGCGCGTCTACTCCAGATCTACGCGCGATCGTCCGGCGGGAAGGGCATGATCGTGGAGGGGGTGATAATACAAAAGAGTGATTACACTGACTGTGCTGTGCTTTGCATGAGCCGCTTTGAGAGTGTGTGCATGAGCCGCTGCTGCCTTCGCTTCCTAACCTAATTTGCTTCCTAACGAAGACGAGTGCGAGTTGGCAACATGAGTAACGCACTTTTGAAAAAAGCAATTATCCTTTCGAGAGACACTTTTGTTGTTGTTGTTGCGACGACGGTGGTGACGCTTGTAAGGCAATAAGTTAAAAGGTAATAAATAGAGTGTCTAAATCTAAACGGAAAAACAAACACCTCCACACGCATCGGAGACGCCATTGGGTTGGAGGCTCCTTTAAAGCGCGTACGGACTGCAGAACTGGTACACCAGCCGCTGGGAGCGTTCCGTCTTCTGCATGATGCCCTTCTTGTAGTACTGCCGTATCGAGCGCGACAGCTTGTCGTAGTTCATGGCGGGCCGGTTCTTGCGGCGGCCCCACAGCCGGGCCACGCGCACCGAGTCCTCGATCTTGAACACGCCCTTCGAACGGTCGATCCAGCGGATCGCGTTCTGGTACTGATCGGGGCAGGCGAGCAGCTCCTTCAGGAACTGCCACAGATGGATGTGGGAGCCACCGTGGCGGGCCTTGGCCGGTGGTGCCGAACCGGTGGCTCCGGTGGATGGGCCACCACCAGCGGACGACGAACTTCCGGGGCTTTCCAGCGGCATATCTTCGTCGTCATCTGGAAGAGAACGAAGGTGAGAAGTGGGAGTAAGAAAAATTGAAGTGTTTGAGGTGCTAGTGAGAGCGAATAGAGATGTTCCTATAATTCGAAGTTACTTAGGACACAATAGCCGCCATTTCTCTCTTAAAACATGATAGGCTTTCCGTATTTCGTGAGATCCAGTGAGTAATGAGAAAGTTATCGCTGATTCGAAAAAGTCAGGTTATCCTTCACCTACTTTTCTCCGATTCCAACGATGATCTAAACCCTCTCCCTGCTCAAATTCGACTTCCAAGAAATCCCCATCATCCCTTCGGTGTCTCGCGCTATGATGCAATTCAAATTAGCACACTTGGGCTGGTGCCAAATTTGACAGATATTTACTTTGCACCGAAGGAGAGAAATCTCCCTCAACAACATGGCGTTGGAAAACACGCGCCGTGTTCATGTGCAGACCTGCGCCCGCTGTGGACACTCGATCGATTTGCTGTGTGCGTCTCGCATTAGAGCCGATCGGAGGGGAAAGTAAGACAAAGGCAAACCGTGTGGCCGCAGCAACACAATTACCATAATCGTATGCAGCGCTGGAAAGCGCGCTCGGCTTGGACATTCGAAAAGTGCGGCGCAAATAAGCGGCGTCAACCGACGGCGCCACAAGTGAGCCAATGACACAGAGATCGTTCGTAATTTTTATAAGAAAAAAAAACACAAACACACACACACATACAAATAGCATCAACTAATAACCGATCGTATCCGTAAGCGATGGCAAAAAGATAGATTCCAAAATCAGGTATAAATTGTGGGACTTGTTGGAAGGGAAGCTTTCCCCCTTTTCGGTGGAAAACACACGCACACCTTCGATAGGGTGAGATAAGACGTCGTCAGGACACGAAACGGGGAAGGTGACAGGGTGCGAATGAAATGACCCGTGGCCGGTTTTGGACCATCATCAGCATCAGCAGTGCCGTGATCGTCGTAACGCCGTGATCGCCATGTCAGTGAAAGCACACACTACCCCTGACTTGGTGATGGCATTTAAGGGTACATGTGGTTGTGTATGTGTGGCTCCTCTCGGAGTACTTTCTCGATCTTTCTTTTTTTTCTTCTTCTACCGCGTTGCGCTACAAAGCGATAAAGGTAAACCTCAAGGACGTTCGGGATGAATGGTTATGTATCGGGCCCATGGGATGATCGTTTCTTCCCCTGGAAAGGAAGTGAAAGATCGAGTCGGCAGCAAACCGGGTGGGCGATGACGGTGAGTGTTGGTGTGTTTGTGTCTTCCAACCTCGCGCGAAATTAGTATGACTTGGAGAATTTCGCTCGTGCGCTCGTGTCTGCGTACACACGTGAAGGATGGTTGTATGAAGAAGAAGCGTGAGTTTGGAATAACAAACCGGGTGGAGCAGCCGAAGCGAAATCCAAACAAGGGCTTTGAAATGAGCTACACGTTTTGGAGCGATCGCGATCACACAATCCGACCGGTGGACGGGAGAGATTGTTTGTTCAGTATCGTGGGTTAGCGCGACGACAACCCGTCCGGTTCGAAGGACCAAAACCCGATTAATTGACGGTGTAAAATTGCGCTCCCACTTTGCTGCAATACGCTCGTGATCTTATGCGTGCCGAAACGGTTCCAAATCGTTCGCGTTTTAAACGAACCAAACGAGTTCGAATGCCTGTTGATCGAATGTTTGTACTGTTTATCCCCGAAAACCAGTTCGGTGGCATTCTCCAGGACCAGGACCAATTAATGCCAAACACAGGAGCCGAAAACCGAACGAGAAGAAAGAGAGACGAGAAGCCAAAGAAACGCCAAACAAAGCAAACAAACAGGCAAAAAAAAAACACGTAAAATAAACCTCGCCTCGCCAGCTCTTAACACCGCGATCGTTATTCCGAAGGTCGTTCCAAGGCGAAACGCGTATCTCGCAGCGAAACCCTTCTCCCTTGCCTCCCCCCTCCCCCCTCTCCATCGGGTGCAAAGGGAGTGTGTACCGAGATCCAAACGCTACATAAAATCAATTTCACCAGAGAAAGTCACCGGCGTCGGAACGGCCAACCGCGCCAGTGCGTGGATCATGGAGTTGCGTTGGAGCAAAGCGCGACACGCGATACCTTTGGCGATGTGTTCCAAGAGAAAAGAGCTTAGTGGTTTTGCTCTTGCTATTGGGGTGTATTCTCTCCGTAAGAGGAGAACATCTTGCACTCATTGAAAAGTAAGACCTTTTACGACTAAGATAACAAAGACCTAGCCGGAGTCCGCTTGCGAAAAGACTAGCACTAGTTGAAGATAATGTAGAAACCGACTTACCGTCACTGATGTCTCCGTTCATGGAGTCGCTGTCAAAGTTTTCCGCGCTCGGTGGGCTCGCACTGGGGCCGGGCACCATCACACTAACACCACCACCGACCAAACCGTCCGTGGTCAGTTCGCCAACGAACGCACTGCCATCGCTGGCGTTGGTAACGTTGCAGCCCGCCATCGACGACGGCAAACCGGTGGAAAGACTCTCGGGAACCATATTGTCGATCGTGGCATTATCACCCACCATCAGCCGATGAATCTGCTTCCACAGCTCGAGATAACCGTGCAGCTTATCGCCACCCTGGAGAGAAGAATTAGAGAGTCCCGAGAAGGTATTAGACATTGGTTTCCAACTTTGCCCAGAACGGCCGGCTTTAGAATCAATGTCCGAAAAAGGTTTCACAACCATCACCCGATATCATTTGAATGGAATGTTGCAGAAACTCTGTAAGCACACACACAGACACACACACAAACACACACTACACCCAGCATGACAGGGTTTACGCTGCGAAGAGAGAACTGGTTTGTGCCTCCCCTAAACTCACCCGCTCCCCACGACGTTCACCTCACATCCAGTTGTTACGACTCCACGCCACCACCAGCAACGCAAGCAGCGAGCGTTACAAATACATAAAATCGCGGTGAAAGTGAAAAGCCGCCCGGCGAAGCGAATGGCAAAAAAAAAAAAAAATACCCGACCTACCACCCGGCAGACAGACAGAAAAGAAACTCGCAAACTCCGCGCTGGGTGGCGGGAGAAGGAAAGAAAAAAAAACAACCACCACACACCGCTTTGGAACCGCTTCGAAGCGAGCCGATTTCGGTGGTTCTCTTCCGTTCACTCGTCCATATCTGTGTGTGTGGGTTTGTGTGTGCCGTTTCAGACCTGACGTCATCCGGTTGATGATGGTTCGCGTAACCGCTTCCGAACGATCGCGATTTGATGGGGAGCAACTGTGGCTTACCTGCGGTATGCGCCGGACGAACTCCTCCAGTGGTAGAGCGGCCAGCTGGGTTCCGTTCTCCGGGAAGAGGGTGACCAGATTGTCCAGCCGCGGCAGGAAGTACTTGCCCATGGCCAGCTCCAGCCACTGGTGTACCTTGGCCGTGGTCCACTGCTTGGGATCTGTTTGCGGGCAAAACGGGAAGAAACAATCGTTCAAACGTTGAGGTTAGCTCGAAGTCCGGACTTTGGACGGTGGCGGTATGCTTACCGGACGAGATGCCCAGCTCGGTGCAGGTCGCCTGGACTCCGTTTTTCATCTCCTGCAGCGCGAACTCGAACACCGGCCCGATGTCGGCATGGGTCGTGAGGCCCCCGATCAGCGAATCCAGCTCTAATGGTTTCAGATTATGGCGCCGCTGGAAGCTGGTGTCCTGCAGGTGTTCCCGCAGTATCTGGAAGCCACCCTGCGGTTTGATGGCGGGCTGGTCGAGTGCTGGTGGTGGTGGTAGTGGTGCGTACACGCTCGTACCTTCCACCTTCACGAACGCCGGTGACGCGGACGACGATGACGGATGGTACGGCGATGAGTCACCGAGCAGTGAGTCCAGATCGATGCTGGTTTCCGCGCCGGAGTCGTACTCGGTCTTGATCGGTTGCTCGAGCAGTCCGTACGGGGAGAGGGTACGGCCGGCGGCACCCAGCGACTGCTGGTGGGGATGGTCGAGCAGGCCGTAGGATGAGGCGGTCGATTCGGGCGAGGCCGGATTGCTGCTGATGATGCTACCGCAGCTGCTGTAGCCGCTGCTGTTGCTCCAACTGTCCGACCAGGCCGGCGACGGATGCTCCCGTTTCATCGGCTGCATCGGCCCGCCAGCGGACGGGACGTCGTGGAAGATCGTGGCCGGTATGTACTCCGGGCTGTGGGCTGGACCTCCGTAGCTGCTCTGCTGCTGGTGCAGCGGCTGCTGCTGCTGGGACTGGGGACTCAGCGGAACTTCACCGTCGTTCGGCAGCACCGAAAGATCGAACAGCTCCGCGTACGATGCGTACACGTCCGACGCGTAGTTTCCGGCCGCCGGCACCGTTTGGGGCGTCTGTGTGTGTGTGTGGCAGAAAAGGAAGAAAAGAAAAAAGACGCACAGAGTTAAACACCCAAAAAGCATAACAGCACACACGATCAAGCTCACTCACTACGAAACTAGATCACACGCGCACTATGACGGCTGGGAGCAGCGTGTGCCGAGTCTTCCGAAACATATCACCGACTGATGCACACCGCTAGACCTAGAGCAAGGTGTAGCAAAAAGGCCCCGCAAGTCAATTCTAGATTCCTTCCCAATAACTTCACCCTGCTGTCAGCCCCTTTCCTCCAACGTCAAGAACAAGCGTTCTGTGCCATGTGTTTCGCACAGCGTGTGGAGTCAGCGTTGACGTCGGTTGGAAACGTCAGCAAAACACACACACACATATGGGCGCAAAAAAAAAACTACACTTTGCCAATAAAATCTACGAGTACTAGGCGCGCTGGTAGCAAACGTTCTACTACGCCATCGATTCGCGTAATGCCGCCGCTTCCTGCTTTACTCCTCCGTCACGTTTTAGTGCCCAAACCCTGCTCTCTCCCTCTCTCTCTTACACCCCCGTCACGTCCCATTGTTGCACTGCCCGGTGGTGGTTGGATCTTGCAAGTTCTCAGGCACTATTCCCACCCGTTCTAACCTTACGCTCTACTCGCCGTTGTCGTTTTCTCGAACTTGCCAAGCCAGCTTGAGGAGGCTTTTGGTACAGTATCCAAGTGTGTGTGTTGGTGGAAGAATTTTAGATGCCCGCTTGTGAGTGTGTGTATTCTAGATCCCGGCGGGCAGCCTGCGTCATCTCGCACGAAGTTGGAGGGAGCAGATCTCCACTTTTCATTAGTATTCGCAAAATGGCACCGAGGCAAAAACCGCCACCAAACGTTCAAGGCCTACTGCGCTCCACCGAACACTGTGAACGGTGGCGGCCCCGGGAGCCTAGGTTTGGACATTTGTATCTTAGCACACGCGTCACAACTTCAATCCGGGGAGTTTTTTTTTTTGAGCCGCCGTTGCTAATCCATCGTTTTTTTTTCGGTTGGGGTGTCAACAATGTACATGGGCGCGCCGGCAAAAGCGTTCTCTCTGTGCGCACCTGCTTTAGCAGCTCGTTCAGCAGATGCTCAGCAACGCGCGCCAACTGCTCCATCCTACCGGTGGACTCTTGCCTATCGCTATCAGCGCACGACGAACGACGATCGGGCATACTGTATGTGTTTTGACCACAACCACTGCCGAAATGTGTTTGACGGGTTTTGGCACGTCCGTGGGGGTTTATAACGGCAGGCGCGGGCATATGTTACTAATCAAAACATCGCATCAACCATATCTGCCCCATGTATCCCTTATCGATACGAATGCCCGGGTGGGTCGGCAAAAGGTACGCAAAGCTCGATCCCTATCGCACACGGGAGTGACACGTTCAGAAGGAGTCTTGGTGCGGGCCTGTGATAAGATTCTGGCTGGAGCACGTCCCTAGAACGGGCCCTACTTTGTTGCGGCCGTATCTGCTCGGTATCTACTTTGTTGCTAGTCGGTAGCGGTACGGATTGGTCAATTTGGCCAACCTCGGACCACCAATCGGAAGCCTTTTTGGGGGTCCGAAAACACCCGGGGGCGGTCTGTTCTTTGGACGTCCGGGATGCCCTAATGTCCATGGCGTCGCGCAAAAGGTCGCTCGCCCGGTTTGCGCTCCGTTTTGGTGGAGGTTGAAAACTTGTTTCGCCAACATTAGCAGCACCAGCACCGTACTCGTTTGCGGTTAGCGTAAGCGAGCTAAATTTAGATCGCCGTACCTGTACGTGCAGCAATTGCACCGTCATCGCTGGTCAGGCGTTGCTGAGCACGATGCCCGAATCGCAATGGCAAGCAAATTGCCGAAAAATTATGTGCGATCACATTGCCCAAGCGATATTCTATGGTCCGGGAGGGGCATTTGCACGGTACGCCAATCGACATTTGCAACACTTCAAAACGCTAACCCCAATCCCAACACCAAGCCAACCCGGTGCTTGACGTCAGCGTGCTGCGTTGGGGATCGACGCGCGCTGCTGACGTCGCAATGACAGCTAGCGCCATCCAAGATGGCCGCGCTTAATCTAGCTACTAAAACCGGGCCGTTTACTGAGAAAACGTTTTTATTGACCCGGTAGCCTCGTGTGTGGCTATTGTTTTGGGTGTGAGAAACACCGCCGCCGGTTGACCGATTGACGCTCGGGCATTATATTCGTCGGATTCGTGGAATGGAACGTTCTCAGCGTTCTCATCGTTCTCATCTCCGAAACGTTCTGGAATCGTTTCTCAGGCGTCGTTGCGGGTCTGCCGGCTACAACTTCCAGCGAAATCATGCATGTGGGTGAAGTGTGCGCTGAAAACGCTCGAATTGGAATGCTCTCCTCCGTATTGACAGGGTGCAAAATGCAACGGTCAACTCTACTTCGCGGCAACCCACGACGATCACGTCTGTGTCGCGAAGCGATTGTTGTTCTATGCTCGCCGGTATGGCACACCTTAAAGTCGGCCGATTGTTTATGCAAGAAACCAACGGGGCGAAACATGCACCATAAATATTTATGTCAGCTCACCCGCACCACTCGCGCGAATGGGTCGATTGCGGCGGCTTCAGGTGCATTGCAGCTGAAACGCAGGAGGAAAACAAATTTACCACTTGGTCAACAACTTTCTGTCAACGCCGAACGCATGCAGAAATCTAATGAAGCTGGGATACACGGGGAACGCTTTTGCACACTACTTTCGACGTACAGCTCCCGGGCTGAATTGCCTTTCCCGATCGGTGCGTGTGCGCGTTTCTAATTAAAGGCAAGAACGAAACCCGATTCGGTTGCGAAAGGGGCCGAACCGGGAAGAAAGTGTCCGATCGGGATGTCGGCGCACACTAGAATCACCAGCACCAGCCGGCTACAGAATGTAGTCCCTCGGTGCACTGGCTATGGACATCCCCCGCGACTGGTGCGACTGGTTCTCGCTTGGAGCACCCAAGGTCTTTTTGTCCGCGTAAGGCGATCCGATAACTTTCCCTGCCCTTTTCGTGTGCGGCTGGCCGATCCGATCTGGAGCAATTAAATGGGAACCCACAGGCCCAGTTTCCCTTTTTTGCGATCTGGAACCCGTGACCGGTTTGCGCACCGCGGAAGTAACTCTCAGCGGCGATGGGAAAACATGAATGGGATCTTGCGTCGTACTGGCAGGTGCATTATGGTCAGTGGCGAAAGGATTGGTTTCTATCAGCATCGTGCAGACCTCCGAGACGTTCGAGTCTTAAAGAAATCGTTGCTAAACGAACGATAGGAAGTAAGACATTGGTTAGTTAAGGTTAGACTTCAAGACATGGATTAGACATCCAGAAGTTCCTGATATATTGTTAGGCATCTGAAACTGTTTTACATTTTAATCATTCAAGAAACAAACTACTGCTCAAAAGTCTCCATAACTTGAGTGTCCTATTGCTTCTTCAAGTTTGAAGATTTTCGCTTGTAGGATCGTGAAACCACTAGTAGCGCTCATAAAAACCTGTAAATCCCCTACATGCTCAGTGCTAAAACAACCTCCTATTACGATACACTTGCAGCTCACATTATCTGTTTATACCGCCGGTTATTGCCTGCAACATTAGCACCCTTTTACGAGTGCCAAAGTGACTCAATGACCAGCAGTAAATCGGTGTGTCATTTTGCTTAGTAAGCAGTTTTTGTTCGGCATTGCAGGATACTGCCGTGGAACGGCTATAATTGGAGCCGTAAATGGCAAACCGAGCAACCCCCGCCCCGGGTGTTGCCTTCTGTCCTTTTTGACTCTATATAGCTGTAAATAATAGCAAGCTCACATTACAAACGAGAACAGTCACCTAATACTCGATCTTCTAATATTCGATCGTGGCAAGTTCTACACTTTGCGGTGGCGAACGAAAGCCTATTACAAAACCAACCCAGGCAGGCCGTTCGGTCTTCACCGAATTTCAACACCACAAACCACGGCGATGATAAACCAAGCGGCACAACCGCACTCGGGACCCACTCGGGCCGCGATTAGTATGCAGGAATCTGGTAACATTATGCAAAATTAACTACCGATATGTCGGGACGCGCGGGCCCGGCGGATCGGATTTCGTACACCACGGGATTCGTTTCGCTTCGTACGCTTTGCCAAAAGTCAAATCCCCTTCCCGTTCGCGATTCGACGGTCTCCCTTCCGAAATGTCGAACGAGCGCTTTGACACGACCGGTTCTTGCGAGCGATGCTGGATCGCGGAAGCGAACGGTTCGCTTGCTCGGCTGCCATTTTGTCCACATCTTGTGGCTGCCACGATTCTAGCAAGGGAGCTTTCAAGAACACCCGACGCAACCGGTTCGAACTGGTTTTGCGTGGAGCCCGTCGTTCGGAAGGGTTTCGTTAACGTGGCGCAATTGGGTTCGCGGTGGAACAAATCGAGTCGACACTTTCGATTTTAGAACAAGTCACGCTTGCTCCGGTGCGGGGCGGTGCGAGTGGAGCGTGACAGACACCGGCTGGCAAAGTCGTCCCGGAGCTTGGACTTACTTCCTGGATCCGAGTGCGACTCCTGGAGCTAGCAAACTGGAGCACCAGTTGCCTTGGGATGGTCGGATGGAAACGGATGATCCGATCCGATCCGGAGCGCTTTTCAAAACTGGATTAAGTTGCGTAACGTTGCACCCCGCGTTGTCACCTAGGGCTTTTCCGGGCCGCGAGTCTCCACACGGGCGAGCAAGTTTTTTGGGGTCAGATCGGGGTGGAGCGAAGGAGTGGGTTGGGTGTTGTTTGTGAGCAGTCGCAGGGTAAGTGAAAGTGAAAGGCCGCATCCACCCGAACCACCTAACCAAGCAGACGTTTGTGTGACGTCAAACGCTTGAAAGCGTACCCCGAACTCCGTGAATCAGTTTCGATGGAGCGTCCGAATCGAGCTTGCACAAGGTTGCGATCGAGCTGACTCAACAGATACAAACTATCTAACCTTCGTGACGACTCGATACGCTCCACGATGGTCAAATTCGTTGGAAAAACCCCAAACAGAGCGCTCGCTGAAGTCTTAACACAAGCCGAGCAACAGTTTGCAGTTGCAGAATCTGTTTTCTCTCACTCTCTTTCTCCCCCAGCGTGTGTTACGTAAGGCGGTGCACAGATTCTCTTGCTTAAGGTGCGGGAAAAACCCAACCCCACCGAAGCCACCCCGTCACGAAGTCCGGGGCTCGGCGAAGAGACTTGCTCAACAACGCGCGCAATCGCGCAAGTGACGAACTTGCCGTTGCCTTGCGAGCCGCAATTGAGCAATCGTCAGCCATGACGCGCGGCTCCGGCTCCGGTAATGTATTCGTTTCGTGACGTACCGAACATAAGATGCAGAGCAAGGATATCCAAGAAACTGCCAGTGGAGTCCGGATTCCATTCCCCGTACCGTGTGCACTATTGTGCCACGATCTTCACCCAGATGCCCAGGTGGGAAGGCTTGGCAGACATTACCATTTGAACAAAAGGTTCTACAGTGAACTTCAAGGTCTCAAGGTGTATTTGTCTATGGTTGCTAGATCGTTTTTTTTTGCTCCAGCTAGAACTTCAACCTGGACAAGTTGTGCTGGAGGATCGTTTACGACGCCACACAGCTGCTTTATACTTCGTACATAAAATATGAACGTTCTCTCATAACTTGCCGCAGCGTTCTTCCAGCCGTCACTTTTCGCATTAATCCGGCATCAGTTCCTTCCCCCGGCCAATCCCATCGTGCGCCAATTGTCACGAAGTGTCACGACAAATCCGCCTCGGAAATCAGATCGTTTCCTGGTGTGTTTGTTGTTGTTGCTACTATATTTAGCTCGCCCAGTGCTCATTATTCGATCGCAAAATGTGATTTTATCGCGTCCGCCATACATCGGCCGATCGAAGGATTGACGCACACGGCTCAGCTGCGCGCGCGATCGATTCGCTTTGATTTGGTCGTTCTGGAGCTGACTTTTAAATTAGCTTCATCAATATGCCTCGCGCGTGTGTGTGATTGTGTTTGCGCACACCTGGAGCAGCTTTTCGTTTCTAAGCTAAATCGATCGTAAGACTGTTTGATTGAGGTATTTCTATAAATAAATCGCAGCGAAGTTTGTAAGCCCGGGGTGCGCAAAACGAAGAGATTAAAGGATTAGGATGGGTATTTATATCGTCTATTAAATTCTTTGATTTAATGGTTCCATGGTACGCTATAAAAACACACACAGACATTGAGAGTTTTTGTCTCCGGCAGATTGTAGAAGGTTTGTTTGCTGAACAACTGCTGAACTCGTTTACTAATCCTATCCTCTCAGTAAAATAAATTTGACACATTAAAGTAGGCTCAGAGAGTGAGTCGCATACACATCATGACATTAGCAATCTTGGTCATTTTCCGAGGTATATGGCGTGTTTACGTCACTGAATGTGGAGACCCGTGAAAGTATTTTTTGAAATATATTTCACTCGTAATTGCGTCTTAAAAAACTCTAAAAGCTTTAAACCTTCAAAGACACGGTGAATTCGAGATGCAAGATTAAGATTTGAGCCATCAGATTCGCGAACTGTTTATCGCTTTTCGCACTCCGTGCGAGGGTGGTTAGCATGGAGTGAACGAAAAAAAAAACAAACACGAAAACATTAAAACCGTTCAATAAAATACACAAACGGATAAAAGTGAAAGTTGGCGCAACGCACGGACGGTGCTCGGGAGGGTGTTGCAAATTTTTACGACACAGTGTTTGCACCGTACCCCTCGAAAGGTGTCGGTGGTAGATGGAGATGGATGGCGGAAGCCATCGCGAGCTCGGTTCAGCTCGGAAACAGAACAGAAGCACTCCGGTAGGTGGGACTTGAAGCGAAAAAAACTGGAGCCCCGAAGGTCGTGCAAAAAATGGGCACACACTGTGCGGTGCTAACGTGTTTAACCAGCGTGGCAAAGTGTGTGGAGATGATGTCATCGGGGAGCGTGCGCGCGCCATGTTGGATTAGGATCGCAGCTTGCGGTTGGTGTGTTGGTGTGTTTATTCGCAAAGTCGGGTCCTCTCGGGTGGGGACAGGGTCCCTCGTTGGCAGCTGTGCTGGTTTTGTACTCCTGCATCGGCGTCATGTAAATAGTAAAACAGACGACCAGAGTGATCCATGTGTACTCGCCATATCTGAAGGGCGCAGAGCAGAGTATGGTGGGACACGCTGGCCGCACTGGAATCGCTAATGACTTTGGTCAACCCGGTGAAATGGTGTAACATTCCACGCGCGGATTCATCCAACCCGCGCATAGAAAGCTTTCAAGGTGCTTTTGCTATCACCGCCAACGAACGAACGACTATTGTGACTAAGCGCTTTGTTGAAATCGTGCTATTATTTTGCATATCACTCAGGACGAACACGGTTCGGCTCGGACCTCGTCCGCGTGCCTTGCTGAGTAACTTAATGACGTCCGTTTGTGAACCGACCCCTTTTCCGTCACCGAAACCGCAATGGTCCTGGTGTGCCCGCGGTAGTTACGTGCGAAGCTCACATCACAATTAATTCCACGATCGAAGGGGATTTTTTAAATGTACAGCCTCCGAGCAGGAAGAGAACGCGCGCGGTTAATCATCACGGCATGTACCGCTGCGAGGTGGAATATATTGGGATTCGGTACCGATCATCTGGAGGGTGTGATTTGCGGAATATTGAGATTTTCGCATAAAATTTAATGGTGATGATTGGACTGTTACGTGGCGCACGTGGGATGTTCTTTTTCCGGGTTTTTATATGAAATTCCTACACTGATTTAGGACTCCTTTGGCCAAACGTGCATTACTCATGAGCTCACAAGTCAGGGTGAAAAGGAAATCTACCAACAAACAATTTACTTGTTAATTCGTTAGATAAACATGTGATGCATTTTAAAACAGGATCTTAACCTCATAATTTTTTGACTGTCACAAATAATGTATCATTAAGAAATGCTACGGTATACACAAAATCTGATGTTACGAAAGGTTGAACAAAGTTTTAGTCAAATCTGATCAAAATAATGATACCAAAGTAGTAGAAAAATTGGTCAAAAGGATCCGGTTTCATAATGTTCGCAATTAGAGTAAACGCTTTAATGATCCTAAAAGTCTAGGATTCTTAGTACAACGTACAGCTTTCTTTTTAGAACGCGTGCTCTGGTGGAGAACGCATGGTCGTTCACATGGACAAAAACTCTCCTGTTTCATTTCCAACTACGTTAAAAATTCTAGAAAAATGCAGCTTAATAACGTAAGAACAACGTCCGCAGAACGTAAGAACACTACTTAGCACATTTATACTAAAAACCGGCACATGTGCGATTAATGTAATTAGCACGTGAAAAAACGCGTTCTGTTCGCACAAACTGCAGCACACCGCCATCCTATGGACAGCGGTTTGATGACCATGCTAATTGTAGCCACTAGAACCGGTGCCTGTGTGCGTGTACTAAAAACGTTAACACCGCCATAAAACATACAATGCCGATGGGAACTGAAAAGGGGATTACCCTACCGAAATGGAGGCGAAAAAAGGAAATAAATAAAGAAAAACTCAAATCAATAAAGCAAATTTGCTCGTCTGGTGCGCGCAGTGTTTGTAAACTATTCATCCCCTCCGATGTCGGGGGGCTCATCTCGTGCTCATGGCGTCATCTGAACGCAAATAATGCTCCGGGACGAGAAGGGTTTGTACATTCTAAAGGTGTATGCGTGCGCACCCGTAAACCCGTGAGACAGCGGTCCCAGGTATTTGCACCCCGAAATTACCTATTCCATCTTCGTTTGCGGTGGACTCGAAACGCACACACGCTGGCGATGGAAGGGGTTGGAATAAATGAGTTTTAATTGATGCCCATCCACACCGACTCAACCAACGCGCAAAACGCAAACGCAAAACCCGACCAGGTCGGCAAAGCACGAACGCACAGGGCGGCACGGAAAGTGCGTCATCGCTGGCTAAATCGTGCGCGCGCTGGCGCTGGAGATGAACGTACGGTGCGAGATTCGGAAAAAAAATTACATCACAGTAGACATTCGATTGGCTTCTTTCGCTGCCAGTGTGCTTATCGAGTCCCCAACCGCGCATTTCTTCACACGCTCGAGGCGGGGGGTGGAAACGGAAAACGAAACACACTTTTCCTTACCTTCTCCTTCGGGTACAGCATCATCTCGTAGGCCATTGTTTTGTTTTGGTTTGCGCGACTGCGGGCGATGATTACGGGTTGATACGTTATCAAATCTCTGGGCTCGAAGACGGGCAAAGGCAAACACCGAGCCACCGAGTGAGGGGGCGGAATTTTACGGAGGGCGTTGTTATTTCACCTTTCACTTCACGCGCAATCCGGTCCGGTGCGAGCGTGTGGGTACGCTTTTATAATCGAACTTATCTCTCGCACACGAAACGGGTGTGATCGTTTGTTTCGCGGTTGCAGCCGCTCCGATGACGGTTTGTTCTTCACGGGGTTTGTTATTATTTTATTTTTTGGTTGCGTACATGCGCCAGAAGCTTGTCTGGTCTGTCTTAGACCGAGCTCTGATCCGTCGTGGAATCTTTTGCACAGCTTTATTGTTGATGAGAAGACACGAGCTGATAACGGAGGCACTATCAGCGGGCAAGTGGCACACTTCGCTACTTTTCGAGGTTTTCGCGACTTGTTTGTATTTAACGTTTTGGAACGACGAGAAGCTGCTAGGTGTTTGTGTGTGTGTTTTTTTTTCTGTTGATGTTGCTTCTTTTTTTGCTTAACACCGGACAGTTCACTTGGAGTACAATCACACGCTCACACAGGCACACAGCTGATGCGATGCGCTGGTGCGCTGATAATCTTCGACCTTCTCTGCCCACTTCACGTCTGGTGGCTGGAGGCCTTCTTGACCGATCGGATAAGCGGGCGCACTGGAGTACTGTCGGGACACACTTGATACCTTTCAGTGTCACTGTTCATTGCGCACCGCACGGCTTTGTTACAAAATGTAAAAACACCACGAGCAATTAAAAATTTCCACCACAATTTTCGCTTAAATTTTCACTGCCACTTAGCACCGGTGTAGCGCACTTTTTGTGACGCACTGTTGATTACGCTGCTGCTGTTGCTGCTGCTGCTGCTGCTGCTGCTGTGGCGCCAGGCAAGCGCTCCGTTCGGCTTTGCAATCGGGAATAATCGGTCGGTTCGCGAACGCGTTCGCGCTAAGCCGTGTTCGCAGCCCGATCACGGCGCAAAAATCCCCGCTCTCGCTTTCACTCTCGCTCTCGCTCGCTCTCTCTCTCGCGTTCCAGCGGGCCCCCGCTCGCGTGGGTATGACGTACCTGTGAAACCTGTCTGTTTTGCGTCCGCCCGTTTCGTGCGCCCGTGCGCCGTGTGTTTTCGCTGTTTTTTTATTTTATTTCATCCCGCCGGGAGGGGGAGTTCGTTTGAAAGTTTATTTTTCACATCATCCACCAAACTGGTTGTGCTTGTGAGCATTTATTTTTCTTACTTGCTCTATTCCATTCCGCTCTAGCTGTAGCGTTTATTGCCGGTTTACTTTGTTGGCTTCGAGCTTTTATTCACTCCCACACGTGGGCAAATGTGGTTTTGGAGCCCCGTTTTTGTCTGCGCAACGTTGTACGGCACACGCAGTTTTTACCCCTTAAACCAAACACGCGCCTGCACACACTTATACGCGTTACTGCTTTTATTGTTTATTATTTGCTGCCCCTCGTTTGTGGTGCTGTCCGTTTGTTGATGGAACGTATTTGCATAGTTCAGATTTCAGGGGGATTATGATTAATTTGTAGAAAATACGAATCCGAAGAAAACGGCAAATTGATTGCGTTTGAAGGTTCGGTTTTAGCTACATTCTTACGCTTTTGTCTGCACAGGTTTTAAATACAAATATACATTGTACATATTTTAAATTATTTTTAGAAAAAAAATCGTTTAAAATAGTAAATAAAAAGTTATGGTTTGGCAGCTAAAACTTATTCACCGTGTGTTGAAAATATAGGATCAACGAAGGTCCGCTTCTCTATTCTTTTAAGTCGTTTTATTTTTATGAGTGAAATAAATAATAAAAAAAAATTGCTTAATGTAATTTATGTCAATGTTACCTAAAATTCGTAGATCAGATGCTTTTTATTCATAAATAAGTTGTATTTATGAACAAATTTCTATTTACTCAACATTTGTTCAACATTTGCACTGAGGCTTGTTTTTTAGTACAATAGGCCTTTTTAATGAATCTATGAGTAAGCCCTAGTCATCTGATCGTTTTTATTGTACCACAAATAATGTACACATTCTGTAAAAAACAGCTAAATACGGTTGAATGTTTTGTGTCACAATCAATGGTGTTGTAGCTCAACATTGCTTGGTACGCTCACACTGTACTAAATTACAAAAATTGCACGATTGTCTTAGAAAACATAAACAGCTAGAGCTGTTTTAGCAGTTCCGCTTAATATTCACAAACATTTGAAGTAAAATAAGCGAACAATTCACGGCATCAAGCGGGAAAGAATTTAATTTCAGCCAACAAACGGCCGATAGATAAGCTTCACGAGTGTTTCGCCGCAGAAGAAGTTTTCCGTTGCAAATACAATGATAGATTGTACAGCATCACAGCCAGAATTCATCAAACCCATCCACCAAAAAACAGAGGGCGAATTGTTCGGCTCAAAACTCATGGCGAAACCCTTTCGCGTGGCTAGCACAAGCGCCTAGCAACAGGTAGTACGCGATTCTAGGTCCTAGTAGGCCGTACAAGGCAATCGTGTTCTTTGTATCGCCATCACTGCCAGCGTCCCGGCGACACGTAGTAATATGGTCGTCCATTATGCCGATGGGTGTCACTATCGCCCGTATTGATAGACCTCCGCGGCTGGAACATAGACATTAGACCCCCGGGACCTTTGACAAATGGAAGCGAACGTCTGCAAGTGAAGTCTGCGACTTCAGTTCGAACGAGAACGAAGGGAGCGGGAGACGATTGTAAAGCTTGCCAATTGTTCAGCGTACGTGTGTGAGTGTGTGTATTCCGGGGCTCGAGTACATACGTACAAACCGTGGTCTACGTGACGGTAGGTCCTGAAGGTGTAGCTTTTTTCCTATTTGGCTCTTACTGCCGGAATATTGAACGAAAACATAGAGCGCACGAACGGCGCATGAGCGAAGTAAGCAACGCTTGAAATCTAATAAATAAGCTGATTAAAAACAAAAACCTGTCACAGTTTGGGGATCTGTTGGTGTTAGTGCTGTCGTACCGACACGTATTTTAATCATGTTTCGAACGTTGGGTGTAAAAAAAAAGTTTGATTGAAACCGGTTTATTGTTTTTGTTTCTCTGTGCAACAAATGATTTTTTTCAATAGTTTTTGTGCAATATGAACATCCTAAAGACTTTTTACTCAATCAAAAATATTTTCGTTGTAACCTTGTAGTACTATGTTGTCCTTTGAGGCATTTAATTGGGTCAATAGGTTTTTGAAAATATGATTGATAACTATTATGTGTTATTAGTACAAATGTGTTGTAATATGTGTATTAAAACTTTAAATTTAGTTTTTTTTCTCCTAGCTTTTCCCTCTTCACTTTCGTGTTTAGTACAATTATATTAGTACAATTTATAATATTATAATATCTGTGACATAATTTACAATATCTGTGACGGCGTGACTAAAATGAAACAATTTTTATACTTGTTGCCACATTTTATTAGGAAGTGCTTTTTTGGTAGAGTCAAAATTATTGTTGTTAGAATAATTTTAAAAGCCTTTTGATCACTATGTGTGGTTGAAGAGCTTTACTAACAACAAATGAAGCAATATGTGCACGATTGAATAAAAGACCCCACCTGAATCGATAAGTCATTGCTGATATGCTTTTACAAATGATAAATATTTGCGCAAATACCGCGGGCTTATCGAGCATACTTCACTGAACGTTGTATAACCCCTGGAGCGATGGGTGTAAATATTTACAGCAGCGTATCATGCTGTGAAACATGCTCCGGTTTTGCACCATAAATCCAAGCCTAGGCACGATAAGACGTGCAGAAAAGTGATTAGGCGGTTTGGGTAAAAGTACACGACAGTTCCCGTTTGCACACGGGTTTCTTATGTAATTAATACGATGAAAAATGCTGCCTTATATATGTAGTACCAGCGAGATAGTAGCATGAAATCTGAAAGACAGGAGACTAACCGAAGTCACATCCGGACTGTGCACGCTCATTTGGATCAAAACGGAATGTCATTCCCGCACGACATGAGCGCTCGCATTTGCATCCAAGATGCAAATTTATCTATCAAAAGTGGGGCCTTTCAAGGGGATTCGCGTGTTGTTGCCTTAGCTCTGGTTGTTTTCGTTCGAAGTCGGAGAGTCCGGCTTCGGGTGACATTAGGTGCGATGTGTGTGCGTCAGAAGTTCTTCGAAGAAGTTTAAGAGTGCGCGAAAGTTCAAAAGGTTACCGAGGGGAATCCCGTGATGTTGTTTCGGAGCGTGACCTCGGAAACAAGGGGTAGGCTAGTACTAAATGACTCATTCAAATCAATGATCTCGTACTGTTATTTCGAATGAAACGGAGATCTTAGCTCTCCCAAGAAGTTTTCTGAGCTATACCAGTAACTTATCAGAGTGAAGCTGCTAATCCTTGTGTGCATATGAACAGTCGGAACTGTATCAAGGTGGCCCGTTACAATCTACCTCAAGATTGCATTAGCATGTGTACTCTTGCTCCACAGGTGAAGAATGCAAACACCTTCTCGAGTGATTACGAGCATTGCATGACGTGATATACTCCCGTTCTATGGGATCTACAAAAAAACTGATGGCCTGATTCGATCAAGTATGCTCAATTACAGCCATTTCCTGTGAGAATCGATACGCTTTCCTGAAGACAATGGAGAAGAGTATGGTACGTCACTAAATGGGCCGCGATTCGATTTAGCCGGGTACGTGAGAAATGAAGCCTTTTGCCTGTGCGTCGCTCCCCGAAAGGCTAGTGCCTTTCCTTCTAATACCATAATTTCACCTCGTTTTATCGGACGCCACGGGGTGGCTCGTGTACAATAAATGAGTCCAATTATCTGCTTCCTGCGATAAACTCACTAGCAACAGTAAGACATCCAAAAATAAAACTCAACATCCTTCACAGCGCGACGGATGTTGTTTGCACGGGGACGGGCATTGCTGCGGCGTACTCGTGTGCACCCAGTTGTGGCCTGTCATCGCCACTGGGTGCTGACGAACATCCTGCTCCATGAGATTCCAAACTCGAACAGGCCGAACAGGAAGAGGATCGCCTTCGGAGAGCCGAGACGACACCGTCGCTACCGTCGATTGCGTGGCGCGGCCAGCTATCAATGAGTGCGTTAGTCGCCGTCGACAAATTCATTCATTTGCAGATTTCAACCCGATTCGGACCTTGAGGCATGCGGGCTGATTAGATAAGACGATGGTTTTTGATGAATGAACCAATAAATAAATGCATGTCTGCGCTCGGTTGAATGAATGGGGACCCGGATTGGATCAAGGTGAAGGTGATGGTGAAGGGGTACGGTGAAAAGATAGTACCTGGGAGTGCAGACTGCCTCCTTTCCCCCTCGCTCCACAAAGCCACCGGTACTGCTTTCCCACCGATAAACGGTTACGCGGCTAGATGGGACTTTTGTTATTCGTATCACCTCGGTTATTTTCGGTTCAGGAGATTGACGTGCGAATTTTACCTTTGATCAAGTGAACGAATGTGGTGCGGCGGGGAATTTTGGCACGCGGATGTGGATGACAGTAAGAAATACTTCAAGTGTGTGTATTTGTGCACCGCATGGAAGGAAATAGAGAGTGAGATTGGACTTGTTTTTTTTTTTTTTAGTACGCAGTAATTACCGTGCTCAATTTGCCGATCCTTAAAATGGGTTCCCAATTCTTGGAAACGAGATCGGCTATTAAGATAGGAGCCAAGAGTTTGCGATAAAGTACACGATTGGGGACGTTGTGGCATACGTGAGATAAGTAGTCTCGACGAGAGAAAGATATCACCATATCGTCTATGAATAAGCTTTGGGATTTGTAAATTACGATAATAGATTTATATTTGGATTTTCTTGCAAGTATTCTCGTGCATTTTGTTGCTCACAAACATTCTCAAACAAATATTCATGTCAGATATTCTTATGACATATAATACCATGCATAAACCTACAATCATGAAATAAAAGGAATGTAAGAGATTTGTACTAGTAATTGTACTAAAAACACTTAATAAATAGGGAGAATAGCAGCAGTCAAAGTCAAGCTCAGAAATGAGGTTTGACGGCCCAGATTTCGGTATTGATGGAGATCCATTCTCGATCAGGTTGTCTAAATAATGTTGTATGAAAAGTGTTGACACAAGTATCGGGCGTCTCCACATCGCCAATAGGAATATGGTAAAAGTAAAAGTAAAAGTAAAAGTAAAAGTATTAAGATTATAAAATGCTAAGGTTTTTTTAACATGGTCAGAAGAATGACTAAGATTGATATTTTATCATCAAATTAAGAAAACCCATTTGTGACTATTTAAATAAATTATTGAACTCGAAATACAAAATATACAAGACTTTGTAAAAACAAAAGTGTATGCTAATAAAATGTTGCTGAGAACAAGAAAATGATGTTTAATAAAAAAACCAGTGTCATAATTGCAATACATTGCTGACAAGAACAACTAACCTGTTTGCGAAATTAAACGCTTTAGACACGGTTTTCAAATACTGATCACAAGCCTTCTTAAATGCTGCACACCTTCACTTTCACTAATTTGGCGCACTCGCAAAAACGCACTTAACACTCCGACACGTATCCCCGAAGTCATCCATCAACGGAATGCTTTCCATTTAATCAGCCGTGGTCGATCTTTACTTATCGGAGCTCGCCCGAGGTCGTCGTGGTAGGCTGATAATAATTTCATTGAGGTTTACTCCCGGCAAGTTTTTCATTCATGGCGATACATCCGTAAGATATCGGAATGGAGGTAAAGTCCCTAGGAACCCTACCGCACGGTGGAGAATGGCAGGAAATCGATCAATTTTAGTTTGCAACCTTTTGTTCCAAGCCGGATCACGGTGCGGATATTACTCGTGCTGGCTCGCTTTGATTGTGACCCGCTTAGAGGTGTGTCTTTCGACGTCACGCGTGCCCGTTGGGGGTTTTGCGTTATCAGCGTTGCGATTTGGGTGGGGTGTTGCGATTTGCGATTCCGAAAATAGCGGACAGAGCGATTCCTGTAGCTCGCACGGGGCGTTTATCGAACAAGCGAGTTGGGCACGTAGGCGCCTGGGAGATTACTTTTTCAGCGTTCGCATCGGTGCTTTCCGGGAACAGTTTTATCCCAGCGTTCTTTACGCGCCCCGGAAAGATCTCACCGTGCCCATAATGTTGCAATTAATCATATCATCATATGCGCGGATAAAGGTTTTTGTGTGCGTGCGTTTTCCGCCTCCTCGGCTGCCATCGGCCACTGGACGGAATCTGGATCGGGATGCATCGAGATGCGGAGTTTACCATGCGTGCTCGAACGTCATAGAATGCACCCAGCAGTAAAACCGTTCGTGGAAACCGGGTGTGTGCAAAATTGCTTGACATCATTCGACGTGAAAAAACTTCTCACATCAACACGATTTAACGTCTTCATAGTGGGTAGCACATGGGCGTGTTGTATCCGCGGCTGGAACCGAGCGGTTACACGCTACTTAGTCGTCATTAATCACCTCGTCAACGCGGGGATACGATCGTTTGCTATTTGTATGAGGCGTCAAGTTAAACAAATCATCTCCTTCCGACAGGAAGCGTGCAATACGATTTTCTCACGCCCAAAGACTTAGGACGCGTTACCTTCTCCTTCTGCAGCATGTGGAAAGAAACCGAACGATTCGATTGCACGATGGGAGAGTTATGAGTTTCTCAATCCGGGCAGCATACGCCATCGCCGGTGCGAACCACTGAACATAAACTGGTCAAGTACGTTCAGCTCGGTTGCGATCAACGTCTAGCGTCCATTCGGTGATAACGATCAATCGGTTCGATGTTCGATGGCGAGAGCGCTAATTGTTTGGCTGTTCTCCCGAAACGCGATAAGGGCTTGCATGATGAAAGTCGATCTGCTCTCACCGATGCGAATCACTTCCCCGAATAGGACTGATTAGAACATCTTTCCATTTCGCAGAAGCAACGCGATTGACACCGTGCGATAAATAGGATGACTAGAGGCCCACACTGATTTGTTGAAAGCAATTTCAACTGTTCGGCGCTTTCGACATTTTCACCAGTTTTTAGGTTTTTGTTTTAGGGTGTGGAATATTTGCATGCATGGCATCTTAATGTCACCGTAGTTGCAGCGTTTTAACACAAATAACTTTTATGTTTAGTTTCATTTTTGTATGCGGAATGGATGATTAAAATTACAAGTTATAGATTAACTGGCTAATGATAACGAAATGCATGGTGACAGTTGTTTTAAAGCTTATTATTATTTTCTGTGCTTAAGCTTATTATAAATACTGTGAACTTCAAAGTATTGAGTTAAGTACCACAAATTTTAAAATAATATAATTAGAAAAAATGTTGCCATTGATTTGATGTTCAGAAAGTTTAAAAAAGCGCCACCTGTCGGTGAAATGTAAAGGCTCGTAACATTGCATACTTGCACGGAAAGCCCAATAGGGATGATTTTAGTACAGGGTGTCTGTACTTTAATAATTATGTATTTTAGTACATATTTAGAACTTAGCAGCGAAATGTTTGTAAATTATTTTATTTTTCAGACTGGATTCTTCTTAAACTCGTCCACTTTCAGTTTGATTCATTTAAATTTTGTGTTTGTAGCCAAAACTAGATCGGCGAAAAACAGCAATAAAAAATTAAATTCGATTGGCCCATCACTAGTGAAATCCTTCGCCAATCTACGAGTTGTTGCTCATATTAACACTTCTCTTTCTGTATCCATTCGGCAGCGAAAAACTATTTTCTTGCTTCTCGCTCCCTCCCGTCATTTCGCTCAATTCCGCTGCTATTCACCGTTTACTGTGGCGGCTAGGCGATCCGATGATAGTTGATGATGATGCTGTTACTGCTTTGGCAGTTGTTCGTTAGTTGTTTCAAAGCTTGATAGTGAGGAGAGGTGTACGGTGATCGCGTCGACGGAGTTTATTTGAAATTAAACGTTAAAACGCTCGACCAGTTTGCGGTAGCTGTGTTCCGACAAACCAAGCGCGCAGTCGATTCCTTCGTAAGTTCTATTTCGTTGCTCGCGCTATGTAGTATATTCGGGTTGAATAGTTAAAACAGTTAGATTTAGTAGTTCGCTTTACATCAAGTGCACACAAATGTCAACTGAACGGGTGAACTTCGAGGTTGAAGGACCCGCTGAAGGACAAACTTCGCGTATTGTTATGTCTGTACTAGCAAGTTAGCGAAAAGATTACTCCGCTAGTGCGCTTGAAGTGATGAAATAATCAAGCTTAAATTCCAACGTTTAGTGACGGTGCTTGTGTGGCTTCGAAATAAACGTGGAAAGCACATCAACAAGTGCCGCTGGTGAAGTGCTCGTGAAATGTGTCATGGAATAATTTGAGGCATCGGCCACCGAATGCGCAACGCAAAAGTGATATTTATTTATAGGCAAAAAACGAGTCATCTTCACGCAACAAGAGCACACAGTGGCTGGCCGGGTAGATAGGGGAGGCATTGTTGCACCTGCGATTTCCCATCAGCCCAGGTGAAGACAATTTGTGTTCAAGGCTACGCGCATCTCGATTCGGCACGATCGAATCAAAGGCACCTCATTCGCGTGAGACATAAACAAACCAGTAATTAAAATAATTATTTATGAAGCCCTGGTGGGGATCGTCGTGCAATGTTCATGAGTGTATACGGTACGGTGCACGAAGGAGAAAAAATCGTTCTATCGTGATTGTGTGTGAAAGATTCGTTGGTGCAAAAGATGCAAAAATTCGCTACTCAAGATTTAACGCTTTGGCCCATTCCCGCGGTTTGGTTGTGTGCGTGTGCTCCATAATCCTGCAGTTGAAATGGCGATCGGATGAAAGTGCGACAGGAACGGGAACTCATACTAACGCAGGCAAGCGTTGTTTTTTGGGGGAAACCCTCGAAAATACTCCTCTCCTTTTGACCTGCAACAACTACTCCCCGGGCACAAGAACCGATTGCATAAATGGTGGCACTCCGACTC
Source organism: Anopheles farauti (assembly GCA_000473445.2). Classification (NCBI taxonomy): domain Eukaryota; kingdom Metazoa; phylum Arthropoda; class Insecta; order Diptera; family Culicidae; genus Anopheles; species Anopheles farauti. Next base: position 9,117,799 of record KI915045.1, read on the forward strand.
CTACATAACCGACCTACAGTGAGGGCCTTTCCAACCAAAACAGCTCCACCGCCCGTGCCGCGGACCCAACGATTTTGTAAGCGTTCACCTTTGCCTGGCCCCGTGTACACACAAATAAAAAAGCGAAAAAAAACCGACGCCGGCATCATCCAGCAACGAGACAAATCAGCCTTCAACGCACAGGGTTGTGGTAGTGTTGTGTTTGTGTGCGGGCGCGAGTGCGGGCGAGTGAGCGCGTGCGCGCGCGCGATCGCGAGGCGTGTCTGTGTTTGTGTGTAAGGTTCACCTGAGCGCGTGGTCGTCATGGGTTCGAAACTTGTTTTCACAACAAGAGAGTGGCGTTGTGGCGTTGGTCATTAGGCATTTTTCTCCCCCCGTCGTCATCCTTCCCCGTTCGCCAGTTGGTTGGGCTCTCGTTCCTTTTAGCGAATGTTGGCCACCGTGTTACTACTGCGCTGTACGGCAAGCGAGGGAAAGAGAGAATGAGAGTTTCCCTCAGCCAGCGGCAAGTGGATCGTGGTGCTTGAACGGAAACGAGAAGGCAAAACGCGGTCGCCCCGAGCACCTTCCAACCGCAACCCGACGCACGAAACCCAACGACGTTCCCTTTCTATACCAGCGTTGAAGTCACACGGGCATCGGCGTCGAAAACGAGCGCGATCGAAGCGCAGAAGGTTGCACCGAGTGAAGCGAGCAGCGGAAAGCGAATCGTTTGCTGACCTCCGTGCGGATGGACGACGCAAAAAGTGGTGATCGTGGGTCACAAAAAAAACATTATTAATTACAAAAATCCGCATACCACAGTGTGATGGACCACGATGAGCTCGTCCCTGCCTGCCTTTCCTACTTCCGAACTGAATTCATAACCACGCTTCGTCCTTCGCGCACCGACAAACGAGCGCGGACCCGTTTATTCATTTTATTACCGACGTCCACATTCCACTCCGACAAGTAGGCTGTTTCTCAACCACTCGGCGACTATTTGTTTTTCCACAATCTGTTTCCATAAGCCGTCTGTCTACGGGACGGCAAATATGAATTCGTTTCGACGCTTATTTCTTCATCCTAGTTCTATCTACGTTGGAGTTGATTTAGACATTTTTTTCCCCCCGAATTGCTTTTGGAACGCTTAGCTTGTCTTTTGACTTCTTCTAGTACTTCCACAGAACGTACCTTCCCACCCTAGCTAGCCCGTGCTAATGGCATTGACCCGAATACGTCCCCGGGCTTGGAGGGTTTTGTGTTTCTCACACCGTCAAACTGCTTCGTGAAGACGATGCGAAGACGATCGGCTTAATCGAGTTGCTGCCGATGATTGGGTGTAAAATAAATAGATGGAAATAAACCGTATTTCACGGATTACAGTGCACGGTATAATGATTTCCTCGATCGCACGTTTATCTTATCTGTGACGGAAGAGTCGAGAGTGAATGCATAATTGACTGCAGATCTAGATAGAATAAAATATAATTGGACGATTTTATCCGGACGATGGAAACGGAGCTGAAGCAATCAAGCAGTTTATTAGCTGAATATTAATTCATGTGCAAAGTTTGGAAAAATACGTTTCAATTACGTTTCAATTTTTATGAATGTTTCTTTTCAAACGAAGTTTTTTATTTTGATTGACTGATTGATTTACTTTATACTTTATAAATCTTTGCCTTGTTTAATTTTTTTGAGCATTTTTCTCTTTTTTCCTGTAGTTTTGTTATTTGGTGTTGCTTTTCAGCTTATTATTCCTCCTGTTTTTGAAGCGTTTCTGTGATGGTTTTCAAAAAATTGAACCTATCATATTATGCTTACAAAAATTCATTTAACAAGGCACATTTTTCAAACGAACAGCACAGCGTAGCAATATGTGAACCTGCCACTTTTTACCACAAATTAGACTGTTTATGACCGTACGGCACGAAAATTGTGACACAAATCGTCAAAACAAACAAACGAAACGGGCGATAAAAATATCTCCCACGAACGTGCTACCGTAGGTGTCTAATAATGCTGCCGAAAGACTCGAGTTCTCCGCCGACTCGATCATGTCCGATGTACCGCGTCTGCTCGTAAATTGAAGCCACTACGTGCCAAAGATTCTTAGTCGTTGAAATTCGTCACAAAGACTTCCGCCTTGGGAAGGGCGCGAGGGTGGCGATAGTGTGGGACAGGGAAAACAGCCATTACGGGCAACCGGATCGTAAATTTGACAACATGTATCACATGTTTACGTTTCTAATGATGCCGCCAAGAGAGTTTCCCCTCTTCGAAACGCTCACACGGTTGTTTCTTTTTTTATGTGCGTCGAACGATATTTAACGCGGCGTTGAAAGAACGTGTGTTTCGATGCGATCATCGGGTAGGCGTTTGTCAGCGGGTTAGATCGCTTGTTTCATACAGGAACGACCACGAAAGTAGGTGTAACTGGTGGTTGGATGGAAAATACAAATCCGAAAGGAAGCCCATGCTGCGTGCGGTTATCGTAATGGCTTTATTTAGAAATCGTCAACCGAAAACCGATCGTTTGAGTGCGGTAGGAATAGCGTGGGTATCGCCGATCGATGTTTCACGTCGTTGGAAATGAGTAGGAAGCTGTGGAGGTGTGTGCTGTACAGGATGTGTGACTGGTTTTCTTTTCCGTAAAATAAAACAGCTCATTGAGCGCTTCACAAGAAAAGAAATTTCTCGTTGCCACTCATTATTCGATCAAAAAGATGTCATTTTCGAAACTCACAGAAACTATTTTTGTTTACTTTGATCCAAAATGACAGATAGTGATAAACAAACTCAATGACATTTTAAAGCGGCAGTGTTGCCAGATTTCTATCAAACTTAAGTACTAAATATATGTGCTTCGACAAAGCAGTAGTCTAAAAAAAAACAATTACTTTAAACAAATCTGAATTGATAATTTATGTTTGAGATTATTGCGATTTTTTAAAACTAAAACACATCTTTTGCGCTATCTGCCTTTTTCTCTATTGTCATCGTTGACAACACACCGTGTTGCATCGATATGGATGCAATTTTCAAACGTTTTGTTGTGTCGCCTTCCACCGTCGGACAACAATGCTTTAAAACGACACGGTTTGGTGTTTGAAATTGAAATTCCCATGCCTGTGCGGCGATCGCTCATTGATGCGGATAATGTGACACGTGACTGTATGCCGACTGCCAGACGGGCGAATGTAGAGAGGCTCATTGCGCAACCACCCGATGTAAGTCGGAAACGGTGTTGTAAAAATTTGAACCATTTTTTTATCAAAACATCAAACCCTCTAGAGCGTCTCTTGGGCGTGCGTTTTATTGTCAGCCTTTGTTTAGATAATGTTTCCCGTCACGTTTCTATGACCGCGCTCGCGATCCTGGCTGGTCGGGTCGGCCGCTTATTTAAATACAAAATAAATGAACAGGAAAAGAGATAATTTATCACTCGTCGTGGCCGTATTCAACCGCGGGCTGAAATCGTTCGACCGTATTTCATCACTCAACTTTCACTCTCGCTTCTCGAGCACCCTTGGCAGCTTCGGGACTCTCGCGCGGACGTGCGCGTTTTTTTTTTCGGGAAGAAACGATTTACTATCTGCCGTGAGTGGTGCCGATTAGCATAAATCATTCCAGTAATGCCGTTCCATTTACGGTCGGCGTTTTCGAAGCGAACTCAACGCGGAGTGCATTTGGGCGTTTTGGGGACCAGAACTATCGGACGGGTGACGGTGAAGTGGAGGTTCTAAGCGGGAGGGTTGGGGTGGGTTTTGGAAGAAATGTGTCTTGTAGGGAATGCGGAATAATTTATGTACACGATCGTCCACCGAACCGGAACCTGAAACCGGCTTGCCTAGCGGACAACACCGCGTAATTGAACGCCCTCACCGCGAGCCGGGTGTCAATTTTATAATTTTTCACCACCCGCAAGCAAACCTCCTAATAGGGGCCGATCCTTTGTGTCGGTCGGGTGACGCTGCCCAAAACCGGAAGGGGTCAGTGACTCGTGCGTTCATACAAGGGGAATTGTTTTTTGAGAGTGAAAAAAAACACCAACAAACACAAAATGGTTTCATTCCATTGCGCGATGAAACTATCTGCCACCGCAGGATCTTTCGCCCTGCCGCCCGGAAGTATAATTAATTAAGGTGTACCTTTTTGCATTGTGCATTTTAGGGTGGCATGCTAGCGTACAAACACACGCCCAAAAAATAAAAAAGGGGGATGAAAAATGTGTGAGTTTGAACCGCGTCCAGTCAGGCGATGTGCTGTAGAACAGGTGTTTTAGGGAAATTAAACTAAAAACCGAGCGGGAAGTTCAAGGCACCCGGTGAGTAGCCCTTTGTGGACGTTTCAAATGTGTCCCTTGGTTCCATGAAACATGCAACACAAGCGAAAGGGCGAAATAAAGCGAGAAGGTATAAGAACGTCAACACACAATACATAAATGTGTATGTTATTTGTTTTTTTGTTAATTTTTATCTTTCCTGGCGTATTATTTAATAGTGAATATTAATAAAAATGTCACGCACTATAGCCAATTAGAAGCGAAATTTATTCCAACGCGAGTTGTGAATGCCTAAGTAGTAGTGAATAATAATGTGTATCAATTTCGGTAATGTTTCGGCAAACCATCCAACTAACCAGGGGTGCTCAACTTTGTCGATTTTTTATGGAATATTTTTTTAGATTGATTATGTTAGTAAAACTCAAAGTAAACAACTAATTGCATCGCTGATGCCCTGCCGTTCGAACTGGGCTAGTGAGTATGAAATTTGTTCTGACCGTTGGGAAGGGCGTACTGTGCCAGCGGCCCAATGGACAATGAACTTTACACCTTACCCCCACGGAAGCGTGCATTGACACGCGCCCCTAATCAATCACAAGCGACACGCAAAGTGTCCATAAAATAAAGAACTCCCGGTGACACTTCTCCCGGTTTTTTTTGCTCGGTTTCCGGTCCGGGGCTTTGAAAAATCATTCCCCTTACCCATGCCGGCCCGATACTGGGGGTCGGCATGGGTGGTGCAATTTTTAAAAAAAGTACGAGTCTCGAGCCCAGGTGAATAGACGAGGCGAATTAGCTACACTAGACAAAAGGTCGATCACCCTCTGAGGGCGTGAGTTGGGCATGGATTGTGGGTCACTAATGGGGTCTGATAGTGTCACTGCGATACGAATGACATTAGTCATCCACTGCCGGAAGTGCATCGGACACTGGGTTTGTTGGGTTGGGGCAACATTCTTCGCGTTAGATAAAATACAGCGGACAGCTTGTCTTGGGATCACCGGGTTTCCTCTGTTCCAATCACCCGGCCGCCCTATGCTAATAAGATGCTAATAGGCTTGTTTGACGGCTCTCCACGGCTCTCGGACTCTGGACGTGATCGAAAACTGGTTCGCTGGTTATCGCCGACAATCTTCGTATCGAGAAAATTCCACGAACCACATTGCGATAGGTAGCGGTAACGGTTATGGTCTCACCGAAAATGCTGTCCATATTTTGGGATGAGTTTGAGCACGGTTTGCCCTAAGCGAAGGCAGCAAAGTTCACCATAAAGACGGTTCCTTGTGTATGTCCAAGAAAACCTGTAATTTATTGAAACGATCTAGGATGTAACCATTTTTTTTCTGTTGGGCTGATTCTGAGAAATGCTGGGTGCTGATAGGCTTCGGATTTTTAACATAATTATAGGGCGGCCAAGATGGGGGTCATAAGAAAAATTATGATACGGATAGGAAACAAGCCTGCGATGATGTGGATGATATCCGCAAAAAGAGAGTTTGAATTTGAAAGAATATGAAACTTTTTTTATATTTTGAAGTTATTTTTAGCAATTAAATTGCTAATTTTGACACCAAGTATTAAACTCAGTGTAATACTCTTTAAAAAAAAACAAACAAAAAAAGGGAGCAGATATTTCAACTACAATAATGTCCTCCTAAGAATGGTACAGCACCTTACAAACAAAGTATGTTTTTTTTTAATTTTTAAACAAAAAAAAAACAAATTCCAAATGAAATTTTTGTGCTTTTTCACACAAAAATGTCTACTTTTGCAATAAGCTTACTAAAACTGAGCATATTAGAAACTAATGTTTCACCTCATCGCTCGTTCCAGAAATTGAATTTCTCAAAGCTTGCACTCCTCTCTCGCAAACGAATAAACAAAACAACCTCACACAAAAAGGCAAACGCCGTAGTAAATCAAAGCCGTTTGCTTTCGCAATCGGCTCCTTGAAGTTTAGCGTTCATTTTGGCGTGCTCGGGGGGAGGGGACACGGATTGTTATGCTACGGAGCGTACAGCGCGCGCGTTGCAATGCATCCCCGGGAGCACCTGGGCAAATGCGCGCCTTTACCTTTACGTAACCGTTTTTGCGACAAGATTCGCCCCCCAATGTGCTCTAATCCGCATGCGGGCAATTTTATGTGCGCACACCACAACACCGCAGCGCCATTAAAACATCTCCCGCTTGGTCGAGTGGTACGGGGTTAAGTGGTTTTTTGAGTTTTTTTTTTACTAAACGCCTAGCTAAGTTTCTGTTTGGGAGATGTCTTTTTTCGACCATCAAAAATAAGTAAAAGAAGTTTGATTCTTTTCATGCCGTAGTTGTGTAGTCTGATGGCATCGTTCTAAAAGTAAAGCCCGAGCTACGAGTGCGCACACAGTTCCTGGAGACGGTCATATGATTCACGCAGTCACGAGCGCAGTCACCGCGCGTCCTCGGCAGCAACAGCAATCGACATTCCAGATCTGTGACGTGAGTCGAGTATGCGTGGAACTAGAACTCTTAATTGGAGTTGGAGGCAAGTCACGTTCCATGTTCTCGGTGATCGGTGATCGCAGTGATTCGTTGTCCTTCTCCAATCCGGACTTCCACCTAGCTGACGGTTGAGCGTTGGTCCGAACGAGGCCTCTATTTGTTTCTTAGAATGGATGCGATTAATCCTGGCTCGTAATGGCTATTCATAATGGTTTCAAAACAAACTCGGTCCTATCAATCGGATTAAAAATCGTTGGTATAAACCCGATAAGGAGTAGCTTTAGCGTCTCTGCTCCAAGATCAGAAACCTCGGACCGACATCGCTTTCACCGGTCGCAACCCGATATAGCTGCGTGGAAGCTTTTAACACGGGTCACGGGAAACATCGTCACCTTCTGGTCCGAGCGGTGTGTAACACGCCGGTGCTATATCCACACATGGGTGTGAGTTTGTGTACGGCGGCGTTCCGTCTCATTATACCGTGGTACGATGCGATACGAGATTTATGAGCGACATTTAACAGCGAGAATTCGTGATAAGCGGCGATGGTTGAAAGCGCAAATTGGGATGGTAGAGGGACATCTTTGGGTGGTAAATATATTTTGAACCATTCGACTTTTAAGCAACCAGCGACGGGTGTGGGTATTAGCGCTGTTGCGCCAGATAAACCTTAAAAAAGCTGCTAAATGGTGCGAATTTCAGTGTGAGCGTAGGTAGCACAGATTGCTATTTGTATTTTAACGTGGTTTGTTCGCGCCTTTAAGTAAAATCTAACACGATTCCAGACCTAAAACGAGAAGGAAACTGTATGGAAATTTGCAAAATCCAAAGGTATCGCTTCGTCTCACAATTCCCTACAAGAGATGGCGCCACTGTACCATAGAAGCTTTTTCCACGGGCTGCTTTGGTTTTGGATTTAAACACCCGTTCCGTTCGAGATACAGAATTTGCTCGTCTAGGATCAGTAGGAACTAAAATGGCAAAGAATTGATATTTTCAATCTAAAAATTTTAGGATTGTGTCAGTACAATTTGTATAATAATTGTGTTATAAAAATATTATCATCCATATCATCATTAATGCCAGCACTAATAACAACGCCAATGACTTTACGATCAGCTTCCTAAGCTCTACCAATGTTCAACACACGAACTCTCATCTCCTGGGAAGATAAAACCGATTCATAATTCCGCCGCTCTAATCGTAGACGATGGCAGCAAGGTTGCATTGGCTCGGCGTATCGTTAACTTAATGGCTACAAATAGCATCAAAATGCTTGTTAACATCACGACTCCAGCCGATTATCTCCGTACCGGGGTTCCTTTGGGAGGTTTTACGTCCAAAAAAAGGCAGACAGAATCGAAACATTGCACAAAAACTTCGTTGCACAACGTTGGAAGATTCGTTGCACACGGTTCAAAACAAAAAATCTCTACTTTCCCTGCTCTTGAGGGAGAAAGAGGTAGAAAGATGGAGGGAGAGAGGGATGCAAACGGCGATCATTAACGAGCGATATGTATTAGGATATGTATAGTTTTGCTACGTCCAACTGGTCGATCGTTACTTCCTGCTAATTATAGTCCAGCATATGTTCGCCGGACAAAAGATGAACCGCCCAATACCTGACGGACCGGCCCATCGCGCTCAACCCTTTCTGCTGCGAACTAATTGCCCCGCACCGCCGCCATATTCGTGCGCCTCCAAGTGTCGTAACCGCGTGTCGCGACCGGTACGCTGGAACATGCTTCCCATAAAACCTGCTGCCCCGGGCCGGGCAAAACCGCACTGGCGACATAATCGGGCCCTCACGACACCATTAGAGACGTCGCGCGCCAGTACGTGGTCTCGCCGCGATGCAAACGGCGTTCAAAGCGTTGCGTAACTCCGTAACTTCACCTACTCTCTTTGCGACAGTGCACGGTGGGATGGGCAGCCGACGATCACTCAATCAACCGTCTCCTCTTGGTCTACGTCTCGCGACGCGCTGCACAGCTCCGATCTAGAAAAAATAAAACCTGCCCGAAACTGATTTCCCCTTCCCTTATATCGAGAAGAAGCTGGCTCCCAGCACGGCGAGCTGGTTTCCAACACGCCCAAGCTGCTCCGGTTCCGATCGGAGGGCGAAAAAGCGAAAGTACCGATCGTGGGGTTTCTGTTCTCCCAAGGAAACCGGAACCGCACGGCGATGGTCAGGGACGGAAAACGGTGGTTCGCCCGGTGGAAGGTTATGAGTGATGGCGAGCGGTTTTCGGCATTGACCCTCGACCGCACCGCTGTCGCTGAGAGTCCACCGATATCCGCTCACTTTTGAAACTACGGAAAAAGGCACTACGGGGAGCAGATGTGATGCGGTTGCAAACGATTTCGAGTGCCATCGTGAGTTTGAACTACACTGGACGTCCAAAAACTGATTTGGATGTAGAGCATGAAGACTTCAAAGGACAAACAAGAACATTCGCACAAAAATCTAGTACCTGACATGTCCAGGAGAGACTAATTTCGCAAGCCCGAGCAATACATGCTGAAGTCATCGCTTGTATTCTTAATGTTCCACATTCTTGGAAAGAATAAGCAATCGTGAACAGACTTCACCACGAGATGACATCAGTCCTTCGGCATGTAGGAGTTGCGGAGATGTTGCGCAAACACATGGAATCGGCCAATAGTCATCCTGTGTCATACTGTGTCGAAATGGATCCTCCTTATACGCTCAATCCAGTTTCTTGCCGATGTTCTACTCCACATAAAGGAGGCCTACTGCGATCGTCATAACCGTTGCGAAGCACCTAAGCGAGATGTAAACACGGTGTCTCCGGCGCTACCGCAGCAAGGCCTTGGACGCACATACGGATTGCCCGGCGCACGTTTACGTTCGTTCGTTCGACACATCCCGAACCACCAGACCATGTGACAACCGTGGCCTTTACCGCTGACGGTGGCCTCGAACGGGTGCACGGACAAACGATTGTACGCTGCCGCCGTCGCTGCTACAGCCACTCGCCCGATCCGTTGGTATTGCGTGCGCCATGGTTTTACATTAAAGTCAATTAAGCAATTGACATCGGGCGCGCGAAGGTTCCAGTTAAGTGTCCCTTCGCCGGCGTGTTTACGGTAAAACGGGTGAGAGATTTGCACCCACCGTTTATGCGGATCGGTTACCGGAAGGTGACACCGGTGTTTGGTTTGGTGTTGAAGTCAACAGCGTGTGAGTCACGCCGTGGTGATCGGCAGGCGTTATCAGATGGTAACCCTTAGACGAGCTTGGAATGGGGCATACATTTGAAACGGTGATCATGAAGTCGATGCTTTTAATTAAATGCCAAGCTAATGTAGTTATTGAAGACGCTTAAATGTATTACGTCTAGATAATCGCAAACGTCAGTAGAACTGATTTTACTTTTTATATATTGGAACCTACCGTACGACGCATTAACCCACGCATATTTGTCATCTAATGGGTGCTAGTCATGCCCTTCCTAAATTCCCCAACGTTGGAGGCAACAATGACGTCGATTTTCATTGTTTTGTATATTGCGTACTACTTTCGGGATTTGCGCATTTATGGTGGATTAATGTTACCACTTCCCGAATTCTCAATCATTCTTATTAAAACAAACAGAGCGTTGTAATGAGTATTTGTTTACCGGTGTTAGAAACACCCATCTACTACAAGTAGCACTACGAGAAGAACTTGACAAGTGACACCCACCGCTTATAAATTGTCAAATAACCATTACTTCCAAGATGGACGCTCAGGCCAAGAAGTCAACGCGAACGATTACGTTTAATTTACCAATTAAGTCTACAGACACGAAAGCTGTTAATTTAGCATTTTGCATTTTTTGGGATCTCCTATCTCCAGGACACACAAACACGCAGATAATTGATAAGCAATACAACGAAAACAAACCCCTGCAACCATGGGATCCGGAGGCAGAATGGACTGCTGCGGGCAGTGCGTGAAGTACAGCATGTTCGTGGCCAACTTTGTTATCTTCGTAAGTAGCTTGAGCAGCAGGATACTATTCGCAGTACGACTGATGGTATGATCTTGTTCCGCCAACAGATCGGTGGTGCGATCGTGTTCGGTCTCGGCATCTGGACGCTGGTGGACAAACACTTCATCAACGAGCTGCTCGGAACGAACCTGTTTTCCGGTGCAGTCTACGTCCTGATCGCAACGTCCGCCCTCGTCTGCCTGCTGTCGTTCTTCGGTTGTATGGGCGCGGCCAAGGAGTACAAGTGCATGCTGCTGACGGTAGGTAGCCCGTTTCCGCCCTGGGAAAATGGCGCCCTAAAGACGGCTGCTCCCAGTAGCTTCGTGGTAGTTGCTTAGTAAATGCTTCCGTTTGCACGCTTTGCCCCGTGACCGTCGTGCTTTCCCTTTCGCCACGTGTCGTTGCAGTACTTCATACTGGTGTTCCTCATCTTCGTGACGATGCTGATCGGTGGCATCCTTGGGTACGTGTTCCGGGAAAAGGTGTCGCAGACGATGGGCGACGAGATGCGCTCGTCGATGAGTCTGTACGGTTCGCGCCGCTCGATCACGACGGCCTGGGACGAGACGCAGGAGCGCCTGAAGTGCTGCGGTGTCAAGAGCTACAACGACTGGCGGGGCGACATCCCGCAGTCGTGCTGCCAGCGCACGCTTGACGGCCACAAGCCGTGCATCGAGAACCCGAGCCCCGAGAACATCTGGATCAATGGATGCCTGGACATTACGTCCAACTACATTCGCGACAATGCGGCCATCATCGGAGGCGCCGGTATCGGTGTTGCCGTGCTGCTCATCTTCGGCATGATATTCTCGTGCTCACTGTTCCGGATGATAGAGTAGGCCAGGCGGTGAGACAGTCCGTGTCAGTATCAGAGTAAACCGAGCTGCGTGATGTGCCGGAGTGCATTAGGAGGAGCCAAGCTCCCCATGTGTAGCAGGATTTCCAAACCTCCACTGGGAACGACTGCGAGCGATACCTGATCGGAGAATCGAGCGAGAACGTTAGGCGACCGACATCAACACAACCTTACCGATATCTTTAAGTTTTTTTACGTACTCTTCGTTTTTGTTTTTTTTTTCGTGACGCACAGTAAATTATGATTTTAAACCGCATTCCGTCCATGTCGAGCGCGCACTAGTGCTAAATCTTTCCGCATCGAGCGTGTGTGTTTTTTTGTCTTTTATTTTTGTACATGTGCTTCGTCTCCCCCGCCTCCTCCCGTTCATTTATGCGTTTAAGCTACCATCCACGCGTTTGACTGTGGCGTTCGTAGACGTAAAGCCGCCCTTACCAGGCAGCCAGCTCTCATCCCGCATCCCTACCTATTCGTTAAGGTGTTTTAATTTTTAGTTTAATGCGATACGATCGGCAGAAGCGAGAAAAGAGAGAGAGAGAGAGAGAGAGAGAGAGAGAGAGAGAGAGAGAGAGAGAGAGAGAGAAACAGAGAAACAAAAACAAACAAATGGCAAATCAAAATTACACCAGCAAAAGCGAATGTATAATTCCAATTGGATCCAATGTGCTTTTATAGTGTATAACAATAAAAAATATGGCGGCGTACCGAAACTAACCTAAGAATTTGTTGCGCCGTGTGCGACGCCATTCGTCTTCTCGTCCCAGTACTTTCTGCTTTCGTTTCTGGCGCTGGTGGTGCTGGGTGTCGGTTCGGTGTTGGGATACGCGTTCCGCGATCGAATCGCACTCGGCATGCAGGACCAGATGTACCAGAGCCTGGACATGTACGGCCGGCGCCGACTGACGACCGTTTCGTGGGACATGACGCAGGAGGATCTGCATTGCTGCGGGGTCGAGAACTATCGCGACTGGAACGACCGCATCCCGGACTCGTGCTGTATGGATGATTACGGGGCGCGGAAACGTCCCTGCCAGCAGCTGCAGACATCGCTGACGATCTATCGGATGGGTTGCTACGAGGCGATCGCGGAGGCGCTGACTCGTAACTGCCTGCTGCTCGGTGGAACGTCGCTGATACTGATGGTAGTGATTGTGCCGGCAACGATCATCGCCTACTACATGCTGACAACGGTTTGAAGTCGTTTAAACTGGACTGGAACGCTCACAAACGCGTGTAGACTAACATCGATAAACGTCTAACGCTGTTGTACTTTTATTTTTTCTTTCATTATTGTGAATCCGAAGCTCCCGTCATAATAAAAAAACAACCCCATCAGTCCCAGCAGCCGATATTCCAGTGTTCTCATGAATATTTCTTTATTTACTTTTGGTCAATCGTATGAAATGGAGCGATCGTAATCGTACAACATTATCGGTATGACCCACACGGCCCACAGGCCGATAGAAACGGAGCCGAGAGCGTGTGGTTTGGTGAGAAGAAAGGAGGAAGCGCGTAAGTATAACAAGCTTCGGACCGCATATAGAACCGCTGCACTCATTCTTGCGCATTCCTTGGGAGGGGAATTATAAATTTGTGCTGCACTTCCCTAGGACTCCTCGCGCCACCTCGCGCACGTGTGGCACCACAAGTTGCTTCATTACGCTAAATATATCCTCAATCACACAACAATGCGGTGTGCACGTGCCTTTACCTAACACGGTTTTGTTACAGTACTTGTTTTGGTCTGTCGTATGAAGCTTCCTTTTCCTTTCTTACGTTTTTTGTTTTCCTTTTTTTTTGTATAAATCGACAGCATATGTGTATATATAATATATATGAATATATATATGCATGTATAATCTTTCGTAGTGTGTACACAGTTAATTAAAGGGTAAGAATTTAACACACCATTTATCATTGTGGTGTTGAGTAGTGAGGAAGAGAGAAAAGTGGGGGGGGGGGGGGAACAAAACCATCTACACGCGTACATCTTGCTAGTATGTGCATACCACGGGTGTGACGGTGGACTGACCGGAGTTAACTTAAAATCGAGAAAGAAAATACACCTAAAGAGAAACCGGATAATATCAACCGAATTTCCGCTACAATCTAGCCAAGTCCATGCATTTTAACTGGCGCCCGATATTCGGTGCTTTTAACATTCATGTAACTTATGTCGCGACATACTGTGCTTATCTTCCTCTCCCTCTCTTTTTCTCTCTGTACATCTCTCTTTTTCTCCCTCTCTCCGTCCCACGCGCTGCCCTTTCCCGAATTTGGCGTTTTGTATCGTTTATAAACGTAGTAGCATGGTGCTGGTGTGCAAAACGCGAGCACAACATCGAACGTGGCGTACGAAAATTCCACTAGCTTAGTTATGGTTGTAAATAGACCAACTTTTCATTGCGGTGCGATGTCTGTGTGCGCGGTGCTGTGCGTGCTGCATGTTCCCTGCTGCCAGAAAGGACATCCGCCCGCAGGCGACATCACATATTCGTCCAGTGGACCGAACATAAAGCCCTAATCTTAACGCAAATAACACACTTTCGTTTCCGCAGCGAGAAAGTGAAAAAGAAAATAGAAGAGAATGTGTCTCGACCTAAAACAACCACAACAAGTTAAAGAGAGAGATTAACAGATTAACAGAGAGAGATACATATTGAGGGAAAAAAGAGAGTAAAGTTTACCCTATCAGTTCGTAATTCAGTTCAAATTTAATGCTTCAAAATAATAAGCAATCCTCGTTTTAGGCACCGAAAATAAACGCCTAGTATGGCTACGTCCTAAACATCGGGCAGGTAGGTTCGGTAATCGGTAGGATTTACTGCCCCAGCGAAAGGGAGAATCAACACGTTCAACGTGTATTTTCTTCTCTCTACGACTTGTAGTAATGCCACGTCCTTCTTCATTGTGGTCCACGCCACGGAGATCACAAAAAAGGAAACAAACGAAATGTAACCATTAAAAAAAAGGGAAGGGGAAGCACGCACGCTCACATCCACGCCCCGGATGAGGTGATGATGCGTGCGTCATTTGAAGCACGGAAGCTTTTCACACACACGCGGTACGAAAAGCGTAGCACGAGCCCGCCGGTTAGGTTTGCCGGTGAAAGCAAAGGCTGATGATGCTGACACTGCACAGGACGATCGTGACGACGAACAGCATCATGTAGACGGAGGTGATGAGCCAGAAGGTGAACAGGTACAGGAATTTGTTGCAGTACTTGCCCAGCGCCGGATCGTAGTTCGGTTCGTAGATCTGGTAGATCCAGAACGAGCCGATAATGAACCAGCCGAGCATGAAGCAGTTGATGAGGGTTTGCGTTGGCGTTTGCCGTAGTCGCTCGAGCTCTTGCTCCTCCCGGCTGCGGACGCGCGTCGATAGGTGCAGCAGCTGCTTCAGCACACCGAACCCGCCGCCAACGAGCAGATACACCGGGATGTACTCACCCTGCGGGCAATCGTACAGGTAGATCGAACCGAACACGATCATACACAGCGGTATGACGATCGTGATACCGAGTGCGATCGTGCAGCCGACTGCAATGTAGGGTGAATTCGTCATTTATTGAATGTTTTCATATCGTTTCGTTTTTTTCCATTTTCTTCCCCCCGCATGCTACTTACGTGTGCCCAGCACCAGGATAACGATGTTGACGATAAAGTCCAACACTCCCCGGGAAGTTTTGCGCGCCTCCCGTACCCGCCCGAACAAAGAATCGTAGGACGGTGGAGGCGCCTCCACATCCACCGCCTCATCGTAGCTCGGCGGTTCGCCCCGGCGTGCGGACGACGGTTCGCCCAAATCGTGGAACACTGGTGCCGATGGAACGTACGGCGAACTGTTCCCGCTTCTCGCGCCGGACGCCCGAGGGGATACCGCACTGTGCACGGCCGGCTGCGATGACGCCATCGTTCCCGGTGGTGGAGGTGAAGTGGTGATGGTGGTATTTGTGCTACTATCTATTTCCTCACGGTTCGCCGACGGCGCTGGCGGTGGCTGCTGAAACATATCGGAGTAGAAAAAACGCACCATCCTGTGTCAGTATTGCGGCTGAGACTGATTTTGTCATCGGTTTTCTTTTTCTTTCGAACCGTCTACGGTGACAACTGCGACCGGAGCGAAAGAAAAAGGGAACCCGCTCGTTCCTTTGTTTCGTGCGGGGCGCTGGCTGGCTTGGCAGATGTCGTCACTAATTTCGGGGACACTTCTTCCTCACGCCATTGCCCCCATACCCATGGCCGTGACATTCGGCTGACTTTGGGAGCGCACACAGGGGAGCGTTGTAGCAGACGCGGCACCGTGGCACCATCGTCGCCGTCGTCGCCATACCTGTTGAACGTAAATATCGTGGTAGTTGGAGACGGCTACGTTCGCTGGGAAGAGGCTGCCACCGCTGTTCGTGGACATTGTGGCGGCGCTCGTGTTCACGCGTTCGGGGGTTTCCTCAACACGAGGAGATACACGCACACACGAAACTACACTCTCGCGCCCGGCGGAAGCAGATTCGCTTTTGTTTTATCGTACGGATACGGATGGTATATCAAAGAGGTGGGTACGTTAGGCTATAAATGGAATGAAACACGCAGCGTTTGTTCTGAGTATTCCGGTTTGTTGTTTTTTTTTGCGAGCTACGAAAATGATGTCACAGTTTGACAGCAACAGTGCAAATCGAAAAAAACTTTTTATCATAAATAGTTTACAGTTAAATCGATTTTAAATGTGAAATAAGAACAAATAATTTTAAAGTTCAGATTGAATTTATCTTCAACCTCAATTTCTTTTACACCTCAATTCTATAATTAATAGTCATTCAAAAGCAAACATTTTTTCATAAGTTCGACGCCCTTGGAATGTCAACGGCAAAGTGACGTTTGTATCAAAACACGAGCTTACACAACATACACGAGCGAAGGCCGGGGTTTTTGTGGTGCGGAATAATATCTTTAGCGTATATTTTTAATGATGTTTCCAGTGAAAATGTTTCCAATTCGAACGTGTACCACCGTCGGACAATATTTCACCCTGGTGCGCTCGTTCACAGTTGGCGCCACACGGTTAGCCAAAAAAGCAGAACAACTGGAAGCTGAAGAACTGGCCGGAGCTGCTGCTGAAGATCTGCCGGTTACCTTTGTGGACGATGATGCGGAATCGTCCGAGGCCCGTGAAGCACGGATTACGGCGATTCGAAACAAATCACGCCTGCTGCCTCAGCATAGAAACATGCTGCACGATGTGCTGCCGTATGATCAGTCCCAGTCGTGGATACACGAAACGGTCAAATACAAACGCATGATGCTCGGCCGGTACGGCATTGATGGCAGCAAAGTTGATCCACGTGAGTGGCTGTTAAATTTAGTGAAATTTTAAATCCCTCTTATCCTTTTGACTTCTTCCCATGTTTTTTTGCAGGAGTGTGTTTCCCGACTAAAAAAGAAGCTTTTGAGAAGAGCGAATACGAGCGTGTCGCTTACCCGTTCACGCTAAAACAGATGATGGACGAAAACGAGGCGAATCGGAAGGCGCGCAAGGCTGCGATCGAATCCCGCGAAGCGGATATTGCGCGCAAGTTCGAAAAGCTCGACCAGTGGACCGCGGATCTGAATGCGCGCATCGAAAAGAAGGAAGCGGAAGCGCGCGCTGCCAAGGAACGCAAGGATCGTCTGGTGGAGGAAGTGCGAAGGCACTTTGGCTTCAAGGTTGACCCGCGTGACGAGCGCTTCCAGGAGATGCTCGCCCAAAAGGAGCGCGAAGATCGCAAGAAGGTGAAGGAGGCGAAGCGAAAGGAGAAGGAGGAGAAAATGATGGAAAAGTTGCAGAAGAAAACGGCCCAGCTTGAGGCGGACATTGAGGTGACGAGTGAAAAGTCGAAAAAATAAATGCACGTTTCCAGTGATCCTAGTCGGAAGCAAACGGTTGTTATCTTTTCATATTTGGTTGAAGGGTTGTGGGTTGTAATATAAATTGAAACAGAACGCACTGATCGTTTGCCCCCGACAGTTCTACAGATTGTTGTTAACGTTGTCCGGCTTCAGGATTGGTAGCGGAAATCAGGAGCAAAATCACAACAGGCACGAGGTACATCCACTGGGAAAGAAGAGTATTCAAAAAATAGCATTGAAATATAACCCAATCGATCGAAATAGTTGCGTTAGTCTTACGTATTTTGCGAAGAAACTCCTATTGTCCTTCGTTTCGCCACGCTCCCGGGCCTCACGTTCACGTTCCATTTTCTGGATGAAGCTGGCCGTATCCGGGATCGGTGCCGATTCCGTGTGTTTCACATACACATCCGTGTTGAACTCATCCAGAACGTCCACGTCGGTGCTGGACAGATCGTGACATTCGTTCATGTTGCCATTGTTAACCGATTGCGTGACGCCCGTTACCGTACCCGAATGATCCAGCGACACCCACAGTACATCGGTGAGCTGTGATTTTGCTAATGCGCACTGGAAACGAAAGCGAAGGCGGTTAGTGGAAAGTTAGTCGCAGGTGGATTGGTTCCCATTTTGTAGAAACATACAGCTTTAGATGAAGTGAGAAACTTGGTAACTCCATCAGAATCGGTAACGTGCGCTTCCAGTCGATAGAGACGGCCCTCTTGCGCTAGTCGTTTGAACTTGTTTCTATCCTGTACCGTGAGGGGTTCCTGCGCTACCGACACCAGTCCGGTATTGCGATTCGTGACGGTAACGTTACCTCGCAGGGTAAATTTATGCGGTTCATCAATATCCAGCGCATGAAAGAGTGCTATATTCAGCCAACCATCGTACTCCAGGGAGTTCTACACGACAACAAACGATACTATGTTATTTATCAATAGAAGTTATCAATACGAGGGGATAACTTACCGCTGTTACATAGTTGAATGTACTAGCAAACCAAACGGAAGCGAGCAAACTAATTTTCATTAACAAATTCATTGTTTTAATCTGATTTACACTGGTACCGCACTAGCAGGAAAAAATAGTCTTTCAATGTTTTTGCAATGTGACAGCTGATAATACTTTGACAGCTGAAGTCAAATAACACACAGTGGGTCGTTGTATCGGTTTTAGATAAACGTGCGTTTAATTTTAAATGTAGAATGTTTTGCTCAAGAAAACTAATCTGTGGATAGTTATTAGATGATTTGTTAATATTAACTTTACTTCAACGTAGTTGTTTGCAAATTGTGTTATTGTTAGCCTCTGAAAGAGTTTATAGATAGTGTCAGGCGTGTCAAACTCATAAGCGAATTTGAAATAATTTTAAGTCAATATGAAAATTTCAATCAATATTTTAATGCTTTTTATCTGGGTTCTAAATTAGCTGACAGTTGAAGTCAATTTCAAACTGTTAGTGTAACGTTTTAGTGTACCACTGAAACCCTTTACCCAACTTATCGAACAATTTCTTCTCAATAATAAACACTTATTATCTGACTGTAAAATATGTTCTGGAAGCACCACAGGTGCGTTTATTCATCTTCTTGGGTCGTTTAACTCTGTGTAAATGACTAAATTATTAGAAATTCCAAGGGTCAATCGTTTTGTTTCATTCGTAGCCAATCATTCGTCGCGCGCGCTAGAACCTGGACTGCGGAGAGTACTGGAAGACAGGGATAAAATAAATAACATTCCAAAACCGGATGCACCACGTGATTAACATCCCTACAGAAAGAACCTCTTGGACCCAAACTGTTGTTAGTAAGTCGTATCTGTTTCTTTGGTAACATTATGTTAGCAGTGTGGTTAGGGAACCGGGTACGAAATAGGTTGTCATTATTTGGCCTGCGAACCCCATTTTTAGTAGCCCGCAGAAGAATTTGGAAGAAGTGAATGTACCGAAGCGAATACCGATTAGCCAACCAACTAGCCCAGCCGTGTTACCTGTCCATGTCCCTATCGCTAATGACGTAGATGTTCGAGCTGAAGGCGGCATCTGTCGTCGGTTTACCTTCCGAGCTCGCAGCATCCGTCGGTATCTCGCTGGGCATGTTCGTAGAAGATTGCTTGGTCCTGCGACACAGTTTGATAATATTTTTGTTCGAAAGATATAGTAAGGTGCCAATGACAAAGATAATACCGACTACTGCGATTGGAATAATTACTATGAGCTGGGTGTCCTTTGACAGTGAGTTGGATGGTGGCGGTATTTCCCCATCGTGCTGCTTGGCCGCCACCGTTGGATCCGTGCGCCACCACGTCCATATGCCACCGAACTTGGACGGATCTGCCTGCGGGTCGTGCGGCCGGTTGCGCGGTTTGGCCGCCCGCAGCCGGTAGTGCTCGAGACGTCGCCGAATATCGCGCATCAGCCTCGGATACTCGTCGGCGATGTCGTGCATTTCGCACGGATCGTTAATGATGTCGAACAGGCACGGTTTCCGCAGTGGATTGCAGGGTTGGTGGGCTATTTCATTGCCACAGTCGATCTTGGCGTGACGCCGAAGGTACGAGATGACTTTCTCATCCAGCTTGGCGGTGCGGGCGATCGTGGTGGACATTACACCGGCCAGATACTTTTCGTCGCTCGGCAAGCGATCCAGCGGGTCGGTCTGCCCGTACCACTCGTCGTTCGCTCCGTTCAGCGTGGAGCCGTTGATGTACTTGAACCCGTTCTCCATGTAGCTGGTGTAGCCGAAAATTTCGTCCAGATTGTTCATCAGCCGCTGGCGAGGGTTGCCGGTGCCGTATGCCAACGCCTCCCACTGATCAATACCGTCGATGTCGCTGAAGGAGCTGTTGGCCACGGAGAACCCGGCGGCAGATGCCAGCGTTGGCAGCCAGTCGGAGATGTGGAACCATTGGTTCGAAACCCGCTGTGTGTCTATCAAGAGTGGGCTCCAGATGAGTGCCGCCGTACGGACCGCTCCCTCCCAAGGGGAATGCTTTTGCTGTGTTTGGGAAAAATTTGACACAACATTTTAGAACCACTTCGAATTTCACTCGAAATCCCTCGAGAACTTACACCACGGAGCGGATAGTTCGATCCAGTATTGCTGTGCATGCCCCTCGTCACTCCTCCATTGTCGCACAAGAACACAATGATCGAGTTGTCGAGCATGCCGTGCGCCTTAAGGGCCCCGTAGATCTCACCGACACTGTCGTCCAGCTTCGATACCATCGCCGCGTACGTCCGCCGGTCCAGGTTTTGAATGTACGCAAACCGGTCGATCGTTTCCTGCGGTGCCTGCAGCGGATCGTCATCGTTTCCGGCGTGCGGTGCGAGATGGTTCACGACCAGCAGCATCGGCTCCCCGCTCTTGCCGTGCTGCCCGATGATGTCCTTTGCAGCGGTGGTGAAGTAATCCGTCGCGTACGTTCCGTTGGCCGCGTAGTTGACGAAACGATTCTGTCGCATATCGTAGCCTTCAAAGGTGCCCTGCGACGGGGTTGGGAAGGATAGAGGAGAGGTTTATGAGATTCTCTTTCTCTTTGACCAATGATAACGCGGTGGTGTGAGTCGGTTCATATCGTCTTTTACACTATAATACCACAATCACACGCCCGCTCTTAGGCATATCTTTCTCCAAGCGGAATCAAAAAAACATTCCTTCACTTTGCATCTGCCAAACGTAACTTGTTTTGAATCGATTGACCTTGAAACATCCGTGCAAAACATAACATTCATAATGAACGAGTCATCTTGACGGTTTGACTGAGAAAAAAATAAATTATTCGAACTGCTTTAAATAATAATATGCAGAGCGCATGGCAGGACAGGGATGCAAAGCAAGACATCAGCAATGGTGAGATTTTTTTTCGTCGCCAAATCAACTAGGTAACCTTCAGCGTCGTGTTCAACACGATGTTTAGAAGATTGTAGCAGCCAAACAACTCTAAATATCATTCTCTACGCGTTGCCGCGAAAAGCGCTTAGTTCTGCAATGTTTGGAGATGCAATGTTTTTTGTTTGGAAGATGAAATCATGGCGATCAGGATGTTTGTTTACGTTATAATTAGATAAGCGGGTTCATTTCTTCCACCTCATCTCGCTTGATGTTATGTGTACAATTTTTTGAGATAAAATCTTGACTTGACCTGGACAATGTTGTTGACGTTGAGAAGCTAGTGAGGAGGTATAGTTAAAATAGCCATACGTGCCAATGGCCGACTAATCAGTAGCTGTGTGTTAAGAATTCCCCAGCAACAACCTACTCACACTGTTCATCTTCGACACGTAGCTCCAGTAGTCAACGTACGGTCCGAGATACCCGATGTGCGTATCGAACCCCCTGCTGGTCGGTATGTACTGGTCGTTGAAGAACCCAAGGTGCCACTTGCCGACCATGTGCGTGCGGTAGCCGGCATCGCGGAAGTATTCGGGCATGATGCGCTGGTTCAACCCAAGACCCCACGGTTCGTCGCTGTCGATCACGTAGTGCTGCATGCCGACGTTGATCGGGTTCCTGCCCGTCATCAGGGCCGCCCGCGAGGGCGTACACATCGGTGCGGAGTAGTGCCGGTTAAGGATGACACCGTCGTACGCGAGCGCATCAATGTTCGGCGTCGCTATCTGGTTCGTGCCGTGGAAGCCAACGTCATGCCAGCCCATATCGTCCGCGGTGATAATGACGATATGCGGTCGGGGCTTTCGGGGTCCCTGGCCGTACGCTAGCACGCAGCCGATGATGCATACTGGGAGCAGCAACGCGGCAAGTCTTTGACTCATGTTGCGGAGGTAGGAGCGCTAAGTCCGAACTTGATACACCCCTACGGCTATGATGACACTACGCGCAAGTTTGCCGGAGGTGCAGCGGTGTGTTTACAGATGATTCTGTTTTGTTTTCTTTTTTTTTTTAGGGCCTACACGACCTACAACTAAAGACTGCTCGGTCGTCACTGATTAGATCATGCAGACGACGTCCTTCAAAACACTGCCTGATGAAGTTGTCGGTACCAGCGAATCTTGTCAGAACAGCTGCTCAGTGGAGTAGTTTTTATCGAAAAACTGTCGCACACACACGCACACACATGCACGGAAACCGCACACAGCAAAACACTCACAGCGAGCCAGCAATCTCGAAAAGATAGCCTGCAGATCTCGTGGTGCGATCACAACAAACAAAATAAAGCAATTAGACTTTATCAGATCAGAACGCCTCGCTGTGCGCTGTCGTTACGCTGCCGACCAGCGATGGGAATATCGGTTCGCTTTCAGCCTTTGCCCGTGCGTTGGTAAGCAGGAGGAGCAGCAGTTCAATCAGTCGTCGCATAGCAGCGCACTACCTCCGTTGGTGACACTAGCGTCGCTTGTGCGCGAAGAACTGGCTGCATTTGGTGCGAAGCGGTTTCTATTACTCCCCTTTCGATAGCCACCGATGTGCCCGCACGTTACGGAAGCGCTGCTGGGCCGCAAATTAATCGGTTCGCACAATCGGGGCGAATTTATGGCGAGATATCTGGTGAGACGCTTCTGTGCGGGACCGGTCGGAGCCGTGGCCGTGGTTATCTCCTAGCCGGATCCAGCGTGATCGCGACCTGATTGGAACTGCGTCCAGCGCTTTATCTCACATGCTCGGAAGTTTCACCCGGTGCTGGAGGCTTATCGGTGCACTGAACTACTTCTGTTGGTCGCTGCACGGATTCCGGATCCACAGACCGCACACGCACGTGATACACTAAAGCGGCTAAGATTCCTGGTTAAGAAATCGCGTGCTTTTCGCGTGCGATCCGGCCAAGCCAGCGTCTGTCGGCGAACTGAGGCGTCGTCGTGAGGCTGACGCTAGCGGGCGAGATCCCCACCGCCCGTCGTCGCCGCCATTAGTGGCCCGTCGGCGTCGGAAACAAATTGAAGACGGTACGGGTATAGTGTGTGTTATCGCGCTCGCGCTGTTTCTATTCTATGCCGGGGCAACAAATCGCCTGTCCGGATCCGACAAACGGGTGTATCCAGTTCCGCGGCAGGTAGCAGGGTGAGAAACAAAACAAAAAAAAAAACACAAAACGAGGCACACACATTAAACGTAGTTTGAAGCCACCGAGAGTACAGGCAAATTAAATCTGCCTTATTTTTTTTTTTTGGGTGCCTTTTGGCACGGCGCGAGTCATTGTGTTTGGAAGCGAGGGGGAAGGGGCGGGGGGGGGGTGTTGTAATTGAATGGACTACTGGCTAATAAATCACGAAAAACCCACACCGCTGGTATCGCACCGAACTTCCTCCGTCGCAGACACCTGGTGCAAGTTTTTCGCTGTTGTCAGTTTTGTAGCGTAGCGTTTTTATTTTTTTGTTTAGAACCTATCTCAGCCTTTTGAAACGTAGTTCTTTACGCCCTAGACACGGAACCAACCGATTCCAGTTTTGGATGATTGGTTTAGATTTGAACAGGAAGTATCTTGTGCCTTTTGTGCGTGATGGTGAGCCGTTAGTTAATCAAATTTTTATTTACTGCAGCTTCCGGCAGCGCGACTGATTGAGCTATTGAGTACGGAAAAGGCGTCAGGAAACGAATCAATCAATTTCTGACGACGTTGGCACACGTTGTACAGGGGTGTGGGAGTTGGATGGCCCGGAGCTGGATCGGAGTTGGATTATTGTTGACAAATCGTGTTTTTTAATGATGCCCATACGGTTAAGTTCTCAACTCACCCCTGTAGCTCAGTACAGAACTAGGTTATTCTCGGGCCTACTGCATCGATGTCGCAAATAAAATGGAAATTCAATGGAGGAGAATGCATAAAACATCTGCATGCTATGTTTTCTTCTACACCACTGTTTGCACAGGTGTAACGGACGCTAGGTACGCTGGTGCACGTAATTGAAAGCGTGCAAAACACTACACGTCTCATTCTCGGTCTCAGAATAAAGATGGGTGAGACAGTACAGAAGGCACAAGTGTCCGTCGCGTAGATTCTACGACGGGTACAAGTAGTTTGTAAACGATCAGCCATTGTAGGTCGTTGTAACGAAGACGTTTAGTTGCGCGATAGGACGGATCGGTAATAGAGAAGGTGTCCAATGTGTGGAGATAGTACAGTGGGCAAGAAACTGGTGGTTCTAAGTGCTTGTATAAGTCTTTTTTGACAGGATGCAAACATTTATTATTGTTGATTAACACGAGCTTTACACTGAGCTAAAACAAATATAAAAAAAAACTAAGCAACACAATTTTGTCCAATTCCGCCCCATAGTTTAACCTAGATAGGATGGTATATATTCTATTTAATTGTTCCACCCATATAAGGATAAGAACAGCGGTTAAAGATGCTTGTCCCCGAGAGCCGGCGGTACCAGGGATGTTTAATTGGTGGCATTGGTGAAGATGCGGTTCTACCCATAGCCCGACGCTAAACTTGCGAGGCCGGTTCGCAAATCGCTAGTCCACTTTGAGGCACCCGTTTCTTGTTTTCTTTGCTCATGTGGTGCGAAGAACAAATCAAACCCCTCCCCGGGAAGGGTGATCCGTCAATCGTCGTGATAGATGCGTTGATTGATGCAGCGCGAAGATAAATATCTATCTTACTCCAACCCTGTAATCTTTGCAATCACATGCGGCATAATTAGTGAAGTGTCATCTGTTGGAATCAGGCGTTTTGTGGGCTTCTGACGTCAATATTATGCTGTGAAATGATTGTTTATTTCCGTAAGGGGAAAAATAGTGTATATAAGCACGAGTTTGGTTTTTATTATTCATGTTTTGCAAGGATTTTATGCAATACTTTTATCACATTGAAACAATATTTAAACATGGTCTTCCATTTTGGTTACCAGCTGTATCTAATTTTTTTGGAAGAAAAATGTTATTCAACCCTCTTATCACGTCTGCTTGTTTTGAGATAAAAACGAGTAGAATAGTAGGAGTGAAAAAAAAAACGCGGAGAATTAATTTGATCTGCTTTTGGAGCAGATTGTCAGGAGCGCAATTTACGCGTACTGATTTTATCTCGCTGAAGCATTTATCAGCGCCAGGTTTCCCTCTGACGAGCGAGCTAATGAAGCAGGTAGTAACGATAATAATCATCGCGATTGCTTTGATTGCAATTTTCGCTTCTTTACTTTTTTCGCTGGCGCAAAAAATATTTCTGACCCCACCATATCAAGAGAAGGATGACGAGTATTTCTATTGCCGCGGCAAGGTAGAGGATGTGGTGGGAGAACTCATCCTTCGCATCGAGCTCATCCTGCCACCAGGTCCACGTGTTGTTGTACAGGGAAGGATCTGATAGGCCGTCGGGTGGTTGGTTTCGTGGCCGCACACTGTTCCGTCGGTAGAGCGCTACGTCCGCTTGAAGATCGTTCAGCACGTCCGGATACTGGTCGGCCAGATTTTGACGCTCGCAAGGATCTTCGATGATATTGAAAAGGCACGGTCTTTTGAGTGGCTCACAGCTCACTTCCGGTACATCCTTTGGGCAGGCGATTGTAGCTGCTTGTCGAATAGGAAGTACTTGTGTTTCGGAAAGGTTCATAGTAGCACCGATCGTTTCCGCACTCGTTAGTTGACTGTAGTAGTCCCCTTCTGTCAGCTGATCGCTGTGGAGCAGATCTCCGAGCCAACCGTCGTATACTCCACCGAAGCAGGTGCCATTAACATACTTCCAGCCGTGCTTCATGTAGCTACTGTAGACAAATTTCTCATCCGCGTTATGCATCACCACCGATCGGCCATTCGCGGCTTCCGTCAGCAAAGTGTTCCATTGGTTCTGGCCATCGATGGCACTACCAGACGGTACGGAATCGATGCCGGCAGCAGCAGATAGCGTTGGCAACCAATCGCTCACGTGAATCGTTTGGTCTGAAACAACACCTCTTCGTGGAAAGAGCGGACTCCAAATCAGTGCCGCACCACGAACAGCGCCTTCCCATGGAGAATATTTTTGCTGTGTCACAGAACGAAACAGGGTGTTTGGAAATGTTATAATGCCATAGAACTCTAAATTCAGATACCATAAACCTCTAATGGTAGTTTTAGATGTTAACCGATATGTTTATTAGGTTATTTTTATGAACTAGGTTAGCTTAAAGGTATTGTTAAACTAATGTAAATCAGGCAATTTAATAATTAGACAGTTTAACCAATTGGCACTTCTAAATAAGTTAGTGAATGTGTTACGGATGCTACATAGATTAGGCATAAAGTTATGTTACACATCAGGACATTTAGTATAAACCTTAAAACGACTTTTGCACTTAATATTTCTTACTTGTTGTTTTCAACTATTAGAATGGGAGGAAGTTTTTCATGTATGTTTTCAAACCGAACGCGTGTCCCGCTAGATTTTATCTTGTGCTTTAGAGAATAGTGTCAAAAAATAGTGTATAAAGTTGTGAAAAGCTTGTAACAAATGCTGCAATCCGTTGGGTGGTCGTTGCGGGATCTCCTCGTCTAGCCACCAGGTCCAGGTGAAATTGTGCCGGGCTGGATCGGACCGACCGTCGGACGGTTTCCGACGCGATGGGACGCCCCGGTTCCGGTAGTTATTGATATCGCTTTCCAGCTCCGCCAGCAGCGCGGGAAATTCCCTGGCTTGATTGTTGCGCTCGCACGGGTCTTCTACGATGTTGAACAGACATGCACTTTTCAGTGGTTCGCAGGGATTTCCCGCGAGCTCGTCCGAGCACTGCACGGTGGCGGAAGAGCGGACGTTTTCCGCGTTGCTTCTGGTGAGCCGCAGTGAAGCTCCAATGCTACCGGGAGCGGTAAGTCGATCGTAGTAGTCTTGGTCCGTCACCCGATCGCCATTACTCAAACGTCCCAACCAACCGTCGTATGCTTCGAACACCGTTCCGTTCACGTACTTCCAGCCACGCTTGATGTAGCTGCTGTATTCGAACGTTTCTTCCGCGTTGTTCATCACCACCGTTCGGCCCGCAGCGGACGACGACTGTAAGGTTTGCCACTGATTTTGTCCATCGATTGGACTGCCCGTGGAGCGGACTTTGATTCCTGCCGCTTGTCCCAGCGTTGGCAGCCAATCGCTCACGTGGAACCACTGGTTTGAGACAACACCCTTCCGCGGGAGTAACGGACTCCAGATTAAGGCGGCTCCTCGGACGGCACCCTCCCAGGGAGATTCTTTTTGCTATGTTAAGGATAGAATGGCGTCTTGAAGATCATAGGGGTCTTTTTTTAGTATCCCAACTAAAGTGTTTGCGTCCTATTTTTTTTACAATTTCACAGATAGTTTTTAATTCGTCTTATCTTCAAACATCTCGTATTGATTCCAGTTTGGAATTTGAAATGGGGTTTTTGTGGTGTTCTTTTTAAAGTTATTTGTCTTATATACTCGTAATTTTATCGAAATCTTTTGGAAAATAATAGAGTTTCGTATTAAAAAATATCTAGAAAATCGTCAAAAAATATTAAACGAATTTTTGGAAAGGTTTCTTATGGTGATTTTATTGATTTGATTTTTTTTATTGCCGGCCTGGCCGTATTAACCCCTTTTGGGGATGTTTATTGTATGGTATATAGTCTTGGTTTGAAGGGTTTAATATTCAAGATTTTGGTGTGTGGTTATTGTTACTAGTTTAGGTTTCTAAAGGAAAGTGCTAAAAAATTAGATGAGTTAGGAATACTGCGGGTATTTGTGAATAATAGATTAGTGTCGCTTGCAAACTACCATACCACTACCATATCAAATTATTTGAACTGAAATCTACAACACTTACCCCACGCAGCGGGTAATTGGAACCCGAATTAGCATGTATACCAACGGTCGGTGCCCCATTGTCCGCGTAGAAGAGTATGATGGTGTTGTTGAGCATGCTGCGCTCCTCCAGCGTGTGGTACACGCGTTCAACTCCCCTGTCGATGCGCGATATCATGGCTGCCACAGAGAAGTGGGAGGGTGTGAAAGAAAAAAGCGAAAGCAAAAATGTGAAACCCTCCCCATCAACCTGCTTGTCACTCACGGTACCGGGCAAATGACGCTGACCTTGACCGTGAGGTGGCATCGTGGTCGAACCGTGCGCCACTTACCTGCCAGCGTTCGACGCTTCGGGTCTTGAATGTAGCTGAATTTGGCAATCTCGTCTTCCGGCGCCTGCATCGGGTCGTCCTCGTTGCCAGTGTGCGGTGCCAGGTGGGTCAGCACCAGGAAGAGCGGACGGGTGTCGTTGTGCGAGCGGATGATGCGAACCGCTTCGTCGTTGAACAGGTCCGTTGCATACGTCCCATTGGCAGCGTAGTTGACGTCGGCGTTGCGTCGCATGTCCAAACCGCGGGCAGATGTCTGGGAAGTGTTGAAATATTCAATTTTGCTGGATGGAAGATCGATCTTTCCGGGAGAAATTATTTGCGGGACGACATATGGCAATTGGTCGGTACATTGATCTTTGTATGATAAAGGTTTTGAGATTTTTCAAATACTTTTTAGGTTGTGGACTATAAGGAGCACACCGTAAAAGGTTCAAAAAGTTCTTTTTTTTATATTTTTTTTTGTGCTCGCATTTTCATTTATCTTAGCTGGAGTACTCATTCATGTTAATGTGCCGTAATTAAATATTTGCATTTATAATTAAAATAGAGGCTCAGCTTAATCCTTCACCCACTTCAATACCCGAACAGGCGATAGCGATAAAATCGGTTTGCATAATACATGCCACTGCTGTACACAGTCTCATATTTTAAAAAAATCAACAAATATAAATGCATAATTTAGCTCCCGTCCGCCATTGTGGTGACTGAGCGATAACGTTGAGCAAACTAAATAAAAAAGCTCCAGCTCCGTTACATGCCTTGAGCTAAATATGGGTTCAATGCGATGTAAAAGCTACAGCGGCATTGTCCTTCGACACTGGCGGTGAAGTATTTTTAAACGTGCTCGGTTCGGTTCCTTGATTCGGTTGAAGTTATCGGACAGGTTCGACTGCGAGTCGCGAGTCGCGCAAACAAAAAAAGGTGAATGACATGCAGGCAGTGGCGTTGTGTTGGGTGTCGAGAACGTCCAGAAGCTCGTTTGCAATTAAACTAAAACATAATCTTTTTTCTTTTTTAGCCTGACATCGTTATGGCCACGGTTGTAGCCCTTTGCTTACCTCGTTCATCTGCAAACTATGATCCCAGTAGTCGATGTACGGACCAAGGTATCCGAAGTGCGAGTCGAACCCACGGTAGGTCGGTGTGTAGGCGCGTCGGAAAAACCCAAGGTGCCACTTGCCGACCAGATGCGTCCGGTAGCCGGCCTCGCGGAAGTACTCGGGCATCAGCTTCTGGTCCAGCCCAAGACCCCACGGTTCGTCCGAGATGATCACGTGGTCCTGCATGCCGATGTTCATCGGATGCTTGCCGGTCATCAGCGAGGCGCGGGACGGTGTGCAGAGGGGCGGAACGTAATGGCGGTTCAGTATGATGCCGTCGTACGCGAGCGCGTCAATGTTGGGCGTCGGGATCTGGTTCGATCCATGGAAGCTGACGTCATTCCAGCCCTAGCAGAAGCGAGCGAATGAACGATCTGTTTGATTCTGTCGCAACTAACACCACTCCGGCACTCGGGAACCATCGAGAAACGAGGTGTTTTTCGGTCCCCTTACGAGCCGATCGGTTACATAAGGCGAAACACTGACAAAGGGATCCTTACCAAATCGTCAGCAACGATGATTACAATGTTGGGTCGCTCCGGCCGGCTGCTACCACTGACACTTGGACCTAACCACAAGAGCCACAGCATAACTAGCCACTGCGCTGTCCGGTCCATCGCGGGTCCTCACCTCACGCTTTTAGCCTTATCGTTCGCGACTGGCTCAATTGATTTCATCAATCCAATTGTATAATATCAACAAATGGCGTTTTGCGGTAGGCACCACCTCCAGCGCGCACCACACATTCGCAACTACCACCACAAAAAAAAACAGACTTTCTGTTTGTTTTTCACATTCACACGAATGCACAAATTTGCACTGCTCTTCCGCACTTCTTTCGCGTGCCGGAGATTTCGGTTGTCGCTGCCGTTGGTGTTTGGTTTAGCGCACGTAATGCGCCCCGAGAGATGTGAGGCGTTGAGTGCAGCGTGAAGGTTGCAGCCAGACTGATACCCGGTGGGTCGCGTGTGGCACACTTTTATTAAAGACAGGCGTCGTCACCTCACAGCGGCCCTGTTCGGCACCTGCTCCCGCTGGGGGAGGTGTGGGGGGGGGGACCAATGACGGTTGCGGTGGTGGTGGTGGTGGCAGGAGTTCTAGGCTTTTGCTTCGCAGCACCGGGCGTAAGGTTAGAAGCCGGTTTATGAGATTTCAAGTTCAACGGATACAATCGGCACGGCAAATTCCAAGGTTCTGGATTGCAGTTTGCTGCGGCGATGCTGTTACTGATGCGTAACTGCAAAGTGCCTGCAATTCAGAGATTGCCGGTAGGATATTCCTATGTTTGCGAGAGCAAACTTCTTATCTTTTGCTAATAGGTGCCCATTCTGAGGTGACCTGCTTTATGAAGTTTTATGATCCAGTGCTTTGTCTAGAACACGAGCAACTGTTTATAAAATGTGGTTCGAATTCTTTCGAATGCAATCCGTACCTGGTTTTAGTGCCACTTAAGTACATAAAAATTTATAATATTGAACAGAGCACCTTGCCGTATTAATTATTGGTAACAGTATATTTGAATGAATGAAAAATAAATTAAATTTAAAAGCATTGCATCGCATTTTGTTGCTATATTCAGTTAATTGTCGTATGTTCTTATTTTCCACTGCAAAATGGAAGCTTTTAATTGTATTTAAATTCATCTTAGATAATCATTTTAATATTTAATATATTTTTATAGGAGATATAAAATGTTTACCTTCCCTTTTCATTTTAATACCGTTTTTGAATCTTTTATAAAATAGCTAATGGACCAACAAAAGGGACTAGGTTCAATGGATTGTTAAGAAAAAAAATGGAAAAAAATCCTCTTCTCTTTCCACCTCATGTGCAATTTTTCTGTTGATTTACCTAATGAGTGCTGAACATGCCATCGGTATTATTTGCATACGACACTTACGGCGTATAGAAAATTGGCGCACATCCTTCGACTGGGGCGAGGGCGGCTCAAAAATGTTCATTTTATTTGCGCTACATTTACGTGCAGCTTCTGTTGGCCCGCGTGGGCTTCAATTCTAATCAATTTCGTTACGAGCCCCTGCCCCGCTCACTTGTTCACTCACATCCCATCACTTTCACTCGCGTGGATGTGTGCGTGCGCGGCCGCCGCCGGCGTGCGTGCAGAAGGTGGGTGATGTCGATTAAAGGGCACGTACGCGTATGACAATCATCGCGCGGCGGAGCGAATTTTCACCCCGAAATGAAATCCATAAACCCGGGAACGTGCTCGAGTGGTCGGTGGCGAATTATTACCGCGCCGGTCTTTAGCCCACCGGGGCAGAAGGGTCGCCGGCGGTGCGTCGCAGCAAATGAATGAAGCGGTGGCGAAATGGTATGGAGAAAAACACCAGAACCGAAGCGTTCTACTCGATTCTCTAGTGCATTTCTGTCGTACTGCCGGGGTTGAATAAAAAAAGGGGGAGAAAAAAACCACGAACAGTTGGAGAGGAAGGACGAGTTGTCTAGGCTGCGATGTCCGGGGAGGCATTCATGGGAGCCCCAAGCAGGAAGGAAGAAGCCATTTCATTTCGGTTTGAATTTGAATGTAATATTTGCGGCACGAGTGTAGGTCGTGCTTGGTCGTAATCAAAGCCGTGTGAACGATTGCAGCCAGGGAGAGAAAGTGTGTGTGTGTGCGGGGATGTAGGATGAAGGACTGCCGGCATGGAGGTTTGGGCGATCGGGCAGGCGGTACATCCGGTTAAAAAGCAGAACCAGAACGAAAGGATGTGCTGGTGGTGTGAGGCTCCGATCAAGGCCAACCGGTTCCCGGAGAGAAGAGGCGTGAGAAGCGCCATGACGAAGGGGTGGGGTGGGTGAGGGTGGGGGTGCAGTAGGTATGCAAATGGAGGGGCAACGATTTGGTTTGTCGAACGTACGCCGGACGTCCCCGGACTGCCGGACGTCCCCGGGCCTAAGGGTAAAAAGCAGTAAAAAGCTTCATTATCATACGCGTCACAGATGATTGCACTTTCGGTGGAATCCAACTGAATGTCCATTAAAATGTGGGTATAACAAAAGAGAGAGAGAGAAAAAACAATATCTAGGCAATGGCGAGAAGGAAGAGGATAGCAGCGAAGCGGGGATGGAAGGGAGAGAGGCGGGGTAATCCTTTCTGACCACAGAATCGAGCAGCAAAACCGACGCTAGGTTTACGAGCCCGATCTATTTCGTCCACTGCTCCGGTTTCCGGTCTGCGCACGGCGCGTGCCACTCCCGGGGTGTGGGAGGGAGGGGGGAATGCAGTTGTTGTGGCCCCATTCTAGGCAAATCCCATCCCCTTCGCTGCCCAGAGCAGCCGCGGCTCAATGTCGACGAAACGTCACGAAGTCCGGGAGTATAAATCAATGCCCAACTGACCCCCAGCGGGGCGAAGTGGTCCAAGAATGGACCTCCTGGGGGGGAAGGGAGGTGTCGTTTGGTGGCAGTGCGGTTGGCGTTAGTTTTGCACACAAATAATCACACATTACCCTTCGACGCCTCTATCGACAGGGGGTTTAATTGAAGGTGGGAAAGCTCGATGGAAGATCTTGACGCTAGCACGGCTCGGTTGGGCTAGGGAGTTCGGTAGATTGTTGTCCAGTCGAGGAGACTGACCTTCGGCGGAGCTGCTCTGATTCCATATCAAAGTGGGCTTGGGCAATGGGGTTGGTTGGTGGTTGCTTTGTTTGAGCAGCTTATTTGAGTCGAAGTTCAGGTATGCATGTTAAACGATTAGTAGCTGCTAAATACGCTCGTAACGCTGCCAATCTGTACTTCCAAGTGAGCGTACTTTGCATGGGTGGGCTTAGGAAGTTTGCGATTCGAACCGTTTCAATGTGGGTTGTATTGCAAAAAGAGAGTATCGTAAATTTGTTGAAGAATGTACGCCTATCCAAATTTCAATTCCATCAAACATCACTGCCGCTTCAGAACCTTGTACAAACCACTTGCTCTCTTACTTAGCTAAGCCGATGATATTCCAATTCCATCACGGTGTGTACAGCATTATTTCTATTGAAATCTCTCTCACTGTTGCGAAACGAACCGAACAAACCACCTGCCGCCGATGGAGATTTCCCACCTTTGCGTACTGACCTAGATCCTGACGATGGCGGTTGTGGTCTTTATCGGACATCTTCCAGTCCGATGCCTACGGAATCTCATTCCCTTTCTCTTTCGCGGCCCGTGTGGTGCTGCGGCTAGCTCGGTTTGAAGTAATAACTGTTTTCAACAGACGTACGTTTTGTCCGCTGCTGGTACATGAACTGGAAGGGAGGAGCTGCCGGTACGAGTCAATCCTAAACTGGGCTTGTTGCGAGCGGGTAAGATAACGCGAATGACTCATATGCTGCGTTGGTCGTTCGAATAACTTGTAATACATATGGCAGGCTCGACCGGCGGGTTTCAAGCGCAAGCGTCCAGTCGGTTACGGATATTCCTCGTTTGTGGAGTGAACGTACTCTTTCAAGGAATCTAGCCCTAATTTAGTGGATATTGTACCGAGAGACAAAGTACACTAGTTATTGTTGTGTGTGATAATTAAGGTTTACTTCTAATCATCGGTGTTTTTAGCTTGAAAATATGATGATTTTATCGTTATATAGCAAAGTCTCGACCTGAGCACAAAGTCAATTTAAACCAGCTCAGTCACAGCGTTATTGTTCCAAACATTCCGATAGTCATCTTTAAGAATCACCTTTAAGCCTTAAATGAACCTGTTGAGTGGGATAAAATCAACTGGTAGCATATATCTTATTATCAACTCTGACACGTGAACTGCCACCATTAACACGTGCTGGCAAGGTCGGTTCGTACAATCATCTCAGTTTTCGTTCGGAACGGTGGAACGCTGTAATGTTCACGTCGAAGCCGCGTTCGCTTGAAGCGTATGTTCTTCACTTGCGGAATGAGGGAAGATGCGCGATGCGGAAATAGTTGAAGATGGGACAGTCATCTAGCGCGAGCGACCAACTATTGACAGAAATCTACTGAAAAGTGAGACAAAAAAATCTTTACGAAGCTTGCGTTGGAGTTATATTGGCCCGACCGTGGATGGAAAAGACGAAATCAGACCAGTGCACACAGTGGTGACAGATTAATTAAATGGCACTCACATCTTCAGACGGAGCTGATGAGGCAAATAAGACGATCAGAACAAGCTCGGGTTGTTTTTGCAGCTTGAAGTGTGTGATTTTCTTGCCCCAGAGTGCAGGGGCTTTAATCCAATTGCCAATCAGGCGTTTTAAATGAGCTTAATTACTTCGGAGTTTTCGTAGCTGATGATGGTGATGATTCCACACGAGAATATACTGCAGAGGACGTGTGGCAAATAAAGCATAAAATGGTTTGATGGTCACTTTTAACTCTTAAACTTACTAACATGGTTGTTTACTACACTCATTGGAGCGCTTTGAATTCGCTGGTGGATAAGTATCATCAGAGAATCATCAATAAATCGTCTTTGTTGAGCATATTGCATACATTTTGGCGTTAAAACGCTTTCCATCATTCCGAAAGGATGCAAATTTTGTAACAAATGCTTTGCTAATGTTTCATTTGCCAAGAAAAGGCAGAAAAATTTAAAATTATAATTGTAAACGAATTTTAAAATTGAACCAAAAGGACGTGCTTGATTATAATAAGGTAAATAAAAAGTAAATTATGCACTTCGATATCTAAATGTAGCCCCTTACTATGTTTATTATGAACACAATCGTACTCTTTTGGACTTATTAAGCCACATTTGCCTACAGTGAAGAACAGAATATACACAAACGCTCTATTGCCGTTTCTTAACACCGAAAACGTCAAACATTGTGAGCGTCAACGCTCTCCTCAACGCTTATGAGTGCGGTGGTGTGGTTACTACAGCTGAGATGCTCGATGACTGTTTCTGACATCATTCTGCTTGTTTTAGGCTCACTCGGTTCGGGACCAGCAGTCCCGAATGTGGCGACACGGGTGCGGTTAACCAAAAGCCCACCACCAGCACCAAACAATAGACCGTAGCAATAGGTGTTTGCAATTGAAAGGTGATTTTTTTTCAACTCCCGTCCGCTTGGTTGCCCCACACAGCTTTCGGTTGTAATCGAGCAATCACCGCACCGGACGCCATTAATGCCGAGCGCGTTTCGGAGATGAGAACAGGTGTGGCGCGTTCGAATTCGTAGCTGGTGCTAGCGCGTCCGTCGTCGTGCACAGCAGCTTCGGCAACCGTCGTTCGGAGAAAAGCACGTGTTGAGCTTCGGGCAGTACCGCGGCGCCGTATGAGAGTGGGTGCGAACGAGCGAACCATCGTTCGCTCTGGCTGGTTCGGCACGACGAACACCACATGTTCGGTCTTTTTCGCACGTACGTTTTGCATGGACTGATCGCTTGTTTACATCCGAGCAGCTTCCAAGCTCCCGTGCGCTCTCTCGCTCGCCGAGCGATGAAGATCATTTCTTTCAACAGAAAACCACCGCCACGTGCTTTGCTCAGTTTCCTCTCCCCCCGCTCCCCTCCCTCCTCCTGCTCGCGGATGGAGGCGCCCGGTGGCGGAAGATTCAAGGCGCATGGAGCCTGGTCGCGTGCCGTCGATGAAAGCGAAACGATACACACACTTTCCAGTCAGTCAGTAGCTGGCTTGCGGTCGTGTCGGGCTCGAACACGCTGCCCTTCGTTCGCTCCGGGAAGGAGCCGCTTTCGAGTGCTTCGAGCCAGTACGCATAGTTATATGAACGTGTTAAAGCGAAGTGGTGGAGGCACACTTTAGGCACACTTTAGGAAGAGAACCCTGGCGGGTGGAACCGGTTAATGTATGCAGTTTCGTGAGTGAGTCAGTGTTAACGAGTGTGCGTGTTAGTGCAAATGTACGTGCGTGTGTAGAGTGGTTGGAATGCCAATTTTTAAACGGTGACATTGCACAATTTTCTTAAGGAGTAACGATTATCATGTGCTGAGAGCGGTTAATTGAAATCGATGTCACTGTCAAGATAATCTACGCACGAGGCTGTCAAAGGCATGTGCACGTTTCTAATTTATTTTATTATCATGGTGAAAAAGTTTAGTACGATTGAAAATAGCGAACAGTATAGTATGATACTTTTCACATATTTCTTTTATTTATAATGTCATTTATAATTTCACATGCAAGTGATACACAAATCACACAACACACAAATCGAATTAAAGTTATTTGATTAACCATACGCATACTTTAAAGCTGATAAGTTTGCCTCCGAAAGTATGTAATTCGTGTCAATCGGAGATAATTTTTCGCTAGAATTTGCATACTTTCGGGATGATAAAATATTTTGCCTAATAATATGCAATGCGGACTACATTTTAGGTAGTAAAACGCTTAATAAGCTCTGAAACACTGAAAATCGTTTTTTTCTGATTTTTTTAACAATGTTAATCCTTGTTTAAAAATTTATAAATTTAAAGAACTTTAAACGATCGCGAAACGTTCGATGCCACCGGTGGCACAAAACTTTTCCATAGTTCAAATGGTTTTGTATCGATAGTCGAACTTCCACTACTTCCTGCCCAAACGATACGCACCGTCAGACACTTCTGTTTCTTACAATCGAGAGCTAGTAAAACGAATGATTGCATTCCGCTCATTTGGTGCCGGAAAGTGAGCAAACCGAACGTTGCTTTGCGAATTAATTTAGAAACGGCGCAGAATGCAGAACAGGAAGTGATGTGCCAGGAGAGAATAGGAAAAAAATCTCCAAACTTTCGCGGCGCCAATCTTTACAGAACAGAACCTGCCGTGCGAAGCTACGTACCGGATGGAAGCCGTTAAAGTAAAATTTAATTTAAAACCAATCATTCCAAACCAGACTCCTGTTGAAAAGGAGCTGTTGCAGTGTGTGTGTTTGTGTTTTTTGTTGTAAAAATCGTGATTTTTCCCCGTGCCGATCTCAAAAGAAAGCGCACTTTGTGAATGAGCGCATCGTGCGTAAGAGTGCGTGGGACGTGGGAAAAAGTCAAGGAAAAAAATGAAACGAACCAAACCAAGGGTGGAAGGTGCGGTATGAAAAAAGCCTTACCTACGTGAATCGCGAGTGAAAAGAAGTAATTTCCTTATCGATAGCGAAAACCAAGCACATCGCCCATTTTGCACCGTTCAAGTCCTTCGATGCAGGAACATTAATGCCTCAAAACATGTGTTTTTCTTTACACCTTACTCTTTCTCTTTCTCTCTCACTCGTCTCGATTGGTGGTGGTTTTAACAGACACAGGACGTAACCGCTCGCGAACACATCAAAGCGTGAAGTTTTTACAATAAAATACTGCGATATTGCGTTCAATAGCTTAATATGTAATAATGTGTCTGGCCGTTCCGTTTTCGTGCAGGATTTTTTGCCTCGTAAAAATCGAGATCTTCAAAGTGCGGGCTGCCCGCTCCTCCCCCGACAAGCCACTTGTGAACGCGCTGATGTAATGGATTTTTCGCAAAAACGTGTTTCTTGTGCCGCCGGAACACCGCCGGCAAAGTGTTTACCCGTCGAAAGAGGAAGGCGCGAGAAAGATGGTGTATAACTTTTTTCCGTCGTGTTGAAGCCCTGGCTGGTGTAAAGCTTTGTGCCGTAGTCCGTTGAATTTTAATCAAAAGCTCAATCAACACCTATTAAGTTTGTTTGCCCGGCTCGGCACACGAGTGGAAGGCGCGTGTCAAAGTAGTGACGGTCTAGTGACGGTGTGTTAAACAGCGAGGCTGTGTGCGTTGCGACAGTGGCCGTGGTCGTTTCCTGGGAACGAGAAGAACAATATTCTGGCATTCAGTAATGCGTTCTTTGATATTTCAGGTAAGGATCAATTATGAGGCGATTTTTTGAATAATTCAAAACCCTTCTATCATAAAATCCAGGCTTGATTTGCGGCGATCAGTGAAGTGAAAAAAGTTTTACTACAACAGTATAAATAGGACATTTATCCTATTATTTATAAAAAAACTAAATATTAAATTATAATAAATTATGTGAATTTTTCATCATCATAAATATTTCATCTAATAAATATTTAAAAAAATATTTTTGTATAGTAAATTTTGACAAAAATATTCATGATTTATGAAAAGGGCGTTTAATACTTTATTAAAAGCAAAGAAAATTTATCCAATCCAATGAGCAAATGGCAAGAAGCAGTGAACTTAAACAGATGTTAAGCAACTAAATATGGCTGCCAATCTAATCGTTGGCTTTTTAAAACAATCGCTCCCTAAAGGGCGCTATTTACGTCCCGTTTCCGAAAGGATAACCTAACACAAAATCTGGAACGGTTGCGTTAAAATGTAAGCAGAGTTGACGTGAACAAACGTGGGGAGGGGTTTGACCGGGAAGGAGGAACCGGAAATGTCAGCTTAATTTACAATCGAAGCATTTCGTTTTTATTTTTCCTCCCAGACTGGCTGGTTTTGCCGACCGAGGAAGTAAAATTAAGACATCCTAAAGTGTGCCGTGAATGGAACGGAGTGGCCGAGTGTTTGGCGTTGGAAAAATCCACCCTCCTTATGCCGATGACATCCGTCGGGCATGTTCGGTGGCGTCGGTCCGTTTGTCCCAGCCTCAATGCGCTCGTCTAGTGGGCGATAATAAATTAGAAACTTTTCCCGAACGTGTCCTGCCCTTATCGGGAGGGCTGAATCTGTTTCGATTTCACCTGCTCAGGTGCCATGGCTGCTCGGTGCTGCCTGCCCGCTTAATGGACAACCAAAACTACCGAACAGGTTGTCCGGAATTTTTGACAGAGAAATTAGTTTGATTGCGTTTCCATACCCACTGTGGTTGGCTTGGGAGGGGTAAAGGGTTCGGAAAAGCGATGGAGTTTTCCGCTTGTCTTGTTTGTTTGTGGACGACGATCTGTAATGCTCCGGAAGAGAGGCAATGTTTTTCGATCGTTTATGGGTGAACATGAAATTGCAATCTTCAGAACGAACAGGAATGTTGAAATCGGTTGCGTTGTAAGACGAATTACAACCGATGGGATTGTACTGACATATTTAACAATTCTCTCGCATGGACATAAATATGGTTTTGAAGGGACTCATAAAATGCTAAGAAGTCGT
Organism: Anopheles farauti; assembly: GCA_000473445.2. Classification (NCBI taxonomy): domain Eukaryota; kingdom Metazoa; phylum Arthropoda; class Insecta; order Diptera; family Culicidae; genus Anopheles; species Anopheles farauti. The sequence continues at coordinate 9,157,446 of KI915045.1, forward strand.
TTACGTTTTGGGTTTTAAATAGAAGTTTAAAAAATACAATTCGATGAAAAACTGTTGAGGAGAAAATTTGGCAGGTGCTTAAAATAACGACTGTTGTACTCACAACTCTACTTCCCGGGACTTATGCGTCACTTTTCTTTTATTCCTAACCATAAAAAATAAATTTGATGAGCTGTGAATGACGTTCCATCACCTGCTTTTCAAGAAGCTTCTGAAATTTCCAAACATCACGTTGCAGAGATTACTTGTGTGCAAAAATAGTAAAAGCCTTTTGAATTGGAATATCAATTGGTGGGATATATGTAAATAACTTCCGAACCACTTTTCTTAGACTTAAACATTATGTTTGAATTTGCTGTTGGATTTATGATATTGTCTGATTATGATTAGAAGATAATATAATCTAATTAATTCAAAGTTTGCATTAATCATATTGATCAATCAGTAAACGTTTTTAACAAAATTACGTTACAACTTGATATGATTTGGGCGTGGAATGGAAGCTAACAGAATATCAGCATTCAGCCTTAGCATTCATAACTACGGAAGCCACAAACAGTTCTCTGCAACACGCATCCCGTCCAATAATCTACACCGAAGGCATGACAAAACCGAAACCGATGGTATAAAAGTCACAAACGCCGGAGCGGATGCCTTGCGATGGCAGACGGAGACAAAACCAACGTCTCGTGGGAGTCCGACGCCTACATCCCGGCCCGGTCTCCCAAGCTACTAAGGAACCGAAAACCGAAGACAAAAGGGCAACCTTCGACCGGTCGACCGGCAATGGGGCTGACAACACCAGCGGGCCCTGTCATGATACGGCCCGAGCGGACGCGCCCGACTTGCGGATTTGTGTCACTGACAATGTCATGGCAGGCGCTCGGGAGGTCAAGACGGCTGACGAATTGTGTGCCCACTGCTGGCTGGTGGCGGTGCAGATGCACTGTATGCCTCCCGAGGCCGGGGCGACCGGATATGCATGACCCTGGCAGGAATCTAATTGCGCGGCTTTGCTGTGCTTGGCTAGCCGATGCGCCAATAAAGGGCAGAAATGAGTGCGCTTGTAATGAGAACCGAACAATGTGGGTTAAAAATTCTTTTCTTGACGGATGATGGAAGATTTTTCCGTCCCGTGCTTTGAGGCGAGCGCTTTTCATCGATTGTGGCGTATGAAAGGGATGACAATTTCGTACGGGAGCGTTAGATTGGATTTGCAATGACCCAGCTGCTGGAAGAGGTTTTTTTTTGTAAAACTTACGGGGAGCTCTGAAGTACAGCAATGACTGAGCAACAATGGAGCGTCCATTACAAGTGGCAGCTCACGAGTCATGCAATGGTATTTGGTTGTATTTTTGGACACATTTCCCCATGGCCATGAGGATTAAATGGTAGCAACAAAAGGTAACAAAGTTTTAGAAACTTGCAGTACGTTTCGTTTTGGATCAACTCCAGTGTTATCTAACACGGATAGGAATTTTGTCTTGCAATTTCTTGAAACTTCTCTAAGACTAAGACAAGACATTTTACAGATTTTGGATCTTTTTTATAGAAAAATAAAACTTTGTTAATTGTAATGATTATTGCAAAGGTAATTGAAAGCTTATACATAGCTCCAATTTCGTTGTCGCTATTGTATTTTGATATCGTAGAATATTGCTTACAATAACTATAATCATTCTTAATGTTTGAAATATTTTCCAATCATGCGCTATGCTTATTTTAAAAGTTTTTATTTCAAATTTATTGTTCTTGTTTCTGAGCACTTTTGACCATCTGACAAACCGCTATTGCCGAGCTGCTGACTCTAGGAAAGGCCACTCGAATCACGTCGTAAAACTGAGTGTTACAGTTTTCCATAAAATAAACACTCCTTAAGCCGCATGTTGCTTCAATCGTCCATTATCACTCTCGAACGACGATTGGCTGTTGATGGGGTGGCCACACTACAAATGGCACCGCCGTAATGGACATTCACTTCGTCAAAGTATGCATCCTCAGCAGCAGTGGTCGTGCCGCCCTTCACTCCTTGCCAAAGCGGACCGGTTTAAGGTCACTTCCGGTGGTTTCTTTAAACTTCTCCGCTCGGTCCATCATAATTTTTGGGTTGTTCTCATTTTTTCTCACCACCTCTGGTCTGTGCCGTTGTTTAAGCCAAACCGAGGGACGAACTTTCCGGACACACTTTCCCAGCGCCGGACTGCCCGGCCAATTATCTCGAGAAAGTTGAGCGAATCTAATTGTGGCCACGAAATAGGATATACTTTACGGGTGACCTAATATACGCGCGAGTAGTAGAAAAAAAGTGTGCAGAAAAAAAACCTTTTCGATCCCCTTCAAGATGTTTGCGGACGGGTGCAAAACGGCGGTGCCGGTTTGTAGCAGCTTTTCTTCCCTTTGTTGTTCCAAAGTCATTAACGAGTGGTTACCATTTTGTTTTTTCACTTTCTTTCTTTTGCGATGGTCGGCAGCTTGTGGTAGCGTCCTGTGTGTGTGTGTGTGTGTGTGTGTGTGTGTGTGTGTGTGTTTGTTTCCTATTTAAATGGGTTCAGCATTGTATTCCGATGGTTAGAGGACTTGCAAATGTGGGACAAATTGCAATGCTCAATAATTACAACGAAATTTCGCCTCCAGCAGCGGCTGAACCGGTTCATTTCGGCATTGACACGTGCTCGCACGGTGGAGGTATCCAATTACTCTTGATTACAGCAGCAGGCTGGAGACCTATTTAAATCGCTAGTGCCTCCGCTAGCTGCGCTAATAATAATTCAGATTGGATTATTGCAAACAAGCGCCCGAACAATCGTAGTAAATGCATCCTCAGCGCGGTTTCGCTCCCAAAAGTGCGGACGCGACCGGTAAAGCAATTGCGGTGATGGATTTTTAATTATGGGGAGCCTTGGTGTGCGAGATTTTGACGGTTTGACAAATTTAAGCGATTGATCGACTCCTCCATCGGTGCGTTGGAGAGTGTTGTGATGCTTTTCCGATGTCGAATTCAGCTTCAGAAAACGATTTAATGGCATTTTTTTTATTGATTAGATGAGCACGCTTTGGAACGTAAACCAATATTCGGCTGGATATTGGTTGCAATTTTCGTTAGTTGTAATACATTGTCAATTGGTTGTTTTCCTTACTAAAAACTGTTTTCTAACAAAAAAAAATCTAACTAAAATAAGACATACGATTTTTAACCTTTTTCTCAGATTTGTTTATATTTTATATACATTCACATTTTTTTTAATCAAATCAATATTTTTTATATTATAGACAGTTATTTTATCTATAATGCAAAATGAAACCCCTGCTTTTCTAATACAATGTGTTAATTTAGGTAATAAAGTATGTCCGTTATATAAAACGAAAGACTCATTTAAACTGAGGGATAAAGTAAAGCACAGAAATACGACACATTAATAAAATGTATTTTGAGTCTGTTATTCGTTTTTTTTTACTCGCCAACTCATCATTTTTCTTCATCACTCACGTTTGTGAATCCTTTTGAAGATTAGTAGATTCACTCAAGATGATTTCTATCTTATTAAATCTTTTCGGAATCGAAATTATATCATGCAAAAATTAAAGAAACTCCCTGAAATAATGAAATGAAAAGAATTATAATGAAATTTAAAAATATGTCATGCGAACTGAAAAGAATATTCCTCCCGAATTCGTAATTAGATTCACTCGGTTTTTTTTCTGTCATGCATAAAAAACCCCACATCTTTGCTAACCATAAACAAGCTTTTCGGAACAAGCTCAACGTACACGTTCTGCTTTGATTAATGTACTTCGGGCGGCGAATGGAGTGTGGATAGCCGTTTCGACTTCCGTCAGTTGGTCACCGCTCTGCGGACGTGCGATGGAAGCCTGGATCGCCTGGACGTATCTGGCAGCTCCCGGGCCCGCTTCCCTAAAATGTGCACTACCTTGGGGTAATTTTTGCGACCATGAACCGAACGCATTAGCAGAGGCGCACTGATGCCAGAGCCTTTAAGCGCCAGTACTTGCTCCCACGCAGGAAATTAAACTTCCGCTTAATTGTAGTGACAAATTAAAATTCCATTTCCCGGGGCCCCCGGCCGTTCCCCGGCGTGTGTTGTGAGTGGAGCTGACGACATTTAGCACTCCCGAGTGCTCATATTAGCAGGCTTGTTGGTGGGGGAGGGTATGCGATGTACGAGTGCGATGCATTAGTGATGGGCAAAACAGGTTGCAATAAATTTCGATTCCTTTTCACCCGGCGAAGGATGCTGAAAGGTGTGGAAGCGGAATGGCACGGATAGCAGCCCCATGTTGCTTCGCTCCGCTTTCTCGGGCCACAAGAGGAAACGTGCATCCACCGGAGCTAGCCCGATAGCGCTCAAAAGATAAGGGCATCCGTCGACAGAAAGGGCGCTGTTAATTTAGTCCTCGCCGTAGTGCGCAAGGATCCCAAGGGCGGCGACTGACAGGAAAAAACCTCGCCCCGAAACCGACCGACAGCTGATGAGAGTTCCGATTCGTGTGGGTCGCAGGCAAAAGAGGTTCATAAATAATGGCACCTTTTGACCCGGCCCCATTGGAAGACGCCCGACAAATAGCCCGCGGCGGCACGCCGATAATAGACGGTCGGGACGCTCGTGATGAAGGAGCCGCTAGCCGCTCTCGGTCGTTCGGTGAATCCGGCCCCCGAAGGGGTTAGGCCAGCGTACCAGCCAACGCACGAAAACTCGTATATCAGTTTCCGTTCCGCCGGTCGCACGGCCATCGAGATTTATCGGCCATCGTTCACGGTGGTGCCCCGGGAACGAACGTGGTGCGTGCGCTCAGGAAAGGAACGGCAAAAGTTCGCGGCACCGCAAATTGTAAGCTTTTTTTCGGAAAGGACGACTCTTTTTTTTTTCTCTTCTCCTCGACCGGGAACATCTCACTCGCCGGCTCCAATCGCTTCCTAAAACAACATTTTCATAGCGAACCGGTACCCTCTCCCACCTTCGCCCGGTGGGAGCCCGGCAATCGGCCGGACACATCAACAAATAGCTGCAGGTCAGAGCCGCAAATTTCGCGGCGAAATCGGTACTAAGTCGGGCGTTATTATCTGTCCCGCGTTCGCGTGCTCTTGAGACGGATTATGCGGGGACGATTAATGGGTGTTGTGATTTTGCTGAAGGATTTTTCCCGAGGGGGGGGGAGGGGGGGGGGGGGGGGCGGGGATGGGTTTTGTTTATCGCATCTCGGGCGGCAAACGCAGCGCGGTTATCACCTTTTTGCTCGCTCGATGGCGGCAGACATCATAAAATGAAACCATTTGTGTGGTTTTTGTGTGCGGGTGGTTTTTTTTTACCATAGTGCGTGGTGTCTGGAAGGAATCTGTGGGGAAAAAATCAATTATAAAGATTTTGTCGGAGGAAAAACGAAGTGACCAATGGAGTAAGCTTTTTTTAATTGCAAGATATCCTAAAAGGTTATTGTGGATACGTGCTTTATATCTAATATTTATATATTTATATCATAGTTTTCAAATGTTTCAATACTCTTAAGTACATTCCAAATAACAGGGCAAAATTGAAATATCTTTTTTTGCTTAAAAATATTAGTCTTAAAAATAAAACTGTACAAGTATTGATAAGTTTCATTGTGTCTCTTTTCGATTATATATAACACATTTGTAATCTTTTAAGACTTTTATTTTTCCATTTGTTTTCATATGCATCTGGTTACTGATAGGTTAAAACACTTTTAAATAACTGTGCCAAATAATTAAAAATTAATTTCACTTTTTTAAATAATAAATCAATCTTTTTACTGATATCTCAGCAATGATTTGAGCCTTCCAATAATTGATAAATAAATTTATTTTTTACAATTCCGTTTACTACCATTATCCTTATGATAGTTGATATTTTGCTACAACATCCATCGTCAATAATAAGAAATTTAATTTTTTTTTTCTGCTGAGTAAACAATCCTAAGCGATACAATTTAAAAATAGCTCAAGAATCCTCTCTACCCTCTACTGCCTCCAAAAATGAGCAATTTTTGTACAGTTTGCTGCGTCCATCACACAATGTTTACCCGCAGACAAACAAATCCTCCTTTTTAATTACCAAAACCGTTCGTGAACGATCATTCTTCGTTAGTTGGCCCTCGGCTGAAGGATGGGCCGAAAGGATGCAACCGAACTACCGACTACCAACTGGATGGAGGGATTATTTTATTTTTGCTTTATGTGCACACGTACCGTGTGTTCTTTTCGGGGGTTCCTGCTTGCCGCTGGTCGGCTGACCGAGGACGTCTGTTTGCACAAACAAGTCACCACAGCAACCGCAGTTGCACTTCGGGTAATGATTTCTCCGGCCGGCCGAAACACAAAGCAAAGACCGGTTCCGGGCCCGGGGAAGAAAGCATGCCAAAAAAACGCAGCGAATCACACCAGCACACAAGCGGTAGCGAACATAAATCGTGACAATCGTTAGCCTGGATCGCTCGTCCAGGCTGAGGGCTACTAGAGCAAGAGCAACAAATGCTTTCACTGCTCGTTAATCGTCGCAAACAACCACTCGCCGCCGCCACCGGGCGTCTATCGGTGGCCCAAAATTGCTCGATCTTTACGGGCGAAATAGTTTGGAAAACTTTCACCACCGTGTGCTGCTGGTCGATGGTGCTGGCTGCAAGGTTAAGAAGGCTTTTTTTTCTAGCCAATGTTCTAGCTACGTATCGCAGCCGGCCACAGCAAGTGCGTCAATAAATAAGTGATTTATTGCGAGTGCCTCTTTTTTGTTGTTGTCCTACCGAGTGACCCGTCAACGAGTGCCAAAGTAAAGCCCGGAAGCCGGCAAACAATTCGTCGCCACGGGCCGGCCACAGCAGCGACACGCGTGCTCATTTATTTTTTATGTGTTTATTCATTCCACCCTCCCTCGGGCTCGGTTCCGGTCGCGGTTCGCGGATGCTTTATGACGGTGTGATTTAATGAAGGCTCGGTGTAGATTGCGCCGGCGGCGGATTGTGTTTCGGTGCCGTCGTCCGGGTGGTTGTATCGTAAAAGGATAATTGTCAATCTGTTGAAAGTTGTCGGCCAGGCTTACGGATGGTTCATCAAAACGTATCGTTTTGTGGCGGGCTTTGATGAATGGATCCCGCTTGGTGTAAGAATTACAAACGATTTAAATAATGCTGCTTAACAAGGATAACAAATGTATTACAAGGATAACAAATGTATGGATCGTAAAAAACAATAAAATGGTTGATAGGATTATCAAACCTACAAGCATCTTTGTATTTTTAATCTCCTGGCGGTTGGGCAAGAATAATTGATTGATTTAGAAAAAAAATACATATCCAATCACTTTCCAAAACTTAAACAAACTGATTCTGGGTCCGAAATTTTATCTTTCAGTCAGTTTATTTTTTATACTAGCAGATAAAATTTAGGATTTATTGAAAGATAAATATTGAAATGATACTTTCACCTCTAAACTATTGTCACAAATAACTATTTATTTGTCTGTATTATTTAAGAAATATTTTTATATCTTTTATATTCTATTTTTTACAGTTTTACAACTGATTAAAATTTCATTTAACATTTGCAGATTAAAATAAAAAATATCCATCGAAACGATCGATCTGAGCTGCAAGAATTAAACAACGCATATCGCGATTGTAAAGATCATCGAAAATCCTTTAATGATTTATCATCCTCCACGGCACAAACTGTGCATGGTGGCAAAACATTTTCGATTCCAATGCGCCCAAAAAAAAAAGCGAAACGAAAACCTTAATCCCACTCACCACCGCTACGGATGGAGCAGTGTTTAAGCAGCGAAGTTTACCAAAGCTTTAATGAACCTCCGTAAGCGCTTTCGAACGGTGGCAGAGGGTGGCAAAGTCCGTCGCCAAATTTTCCCACCTACTGGATGAAAAATATATTACATTTTTCCAGACACCCGGACAAGGGTGGGTAAATGGGTAGGGAGCCGGGAAAGCGATAGTAATTTACATTGTGGCGTGAAACCAACCGAAGCATGAGGATAACGATAATTTTAACAACCGTCAGCCCATCGCTGCGCTGCTCGATCGTTGGATTAATGCCAAACGCTTGACCAACGCGCTAGCCGGGCAGCTTAACGCAAAAAGGGCTAAATGTTTTCCACCGGGTGGTGATATTTTTGGAACGGCAACTCTCGCTGGGACCTTTTGTTTTAGGTGCTTGTGCGGATAGTTTGGTCAGGTGCTGGTGGATATTAATTTTTGATGCATTCTGATTGATTACTTTCAATTTGGCGGCCGTATGCACGAGTTGATTGACGTTTGTAGTTTGAAGGGCCTTTTAGAAGACTAAGTAATTGTTTTAAATACTTCATTTTTTGTTGCGATTCCCAATCCTTGACGTTCGATAATTTCTAGACCCATAAATCATGCCGACTCGAATGAGCCACCGTGCCAAGAAACTAATATGCAATTCCAAATAAAAGTATAAAAACAACGCCGAAAGAAATGCTCAAGGTTTGCTTCAGTTGAACGGCAGCTATTTGAATATTCGAACGCACCGAGTGCACAGTGAAGCTATATTCAATCGCGGGTTTTGGCTTTGATTCGCTTTTAACATGCGCCATCAGCGATGCAAACGATGAAAGCTGTGCTCCGCTTTTGCATCCCTGTATAATCCGATAACCCACCGGATGTAAAAGCTTGCTGTTGGATGGTTTTCATTCCTGTGTGTTCCTGCTTCCTGTTGGTCGGTGGTGGTTTGCGTGACACTTACGGCCATTCGGTTGCGTTCAGCGATGGCGACGAGCGGACAAGAAATATGAAAATTCTTGGCAGCTCATGCTTTGCCTTCGCGATGCGGTCGGGGCCATGTTTAAGGGTACACAAATCGAGTCAGCAAGGATGAAAAGGTTATACAGTAAGGCAGGAAGTACATGTGCTTCAAAGTACTATACCCGCGAAAGGTATAAATAGATTGAATTAAAATAAATAAATTTGAATTTTCCTTACAGTTACAACTTGTTTTCTGCTCTCAAAATGTCACTCAAAATGTCGGCACAAGTTTAAACAGCATTTAAAATTAAATGATAAGAGGTTTAAAATAATTTTAAATCAGTAAATGTCGAAGAGATTTTTATCTGAACATTATACATTTTTTACCACAATTTTTATGTTATCACTCAAAGGTATGCAAAGTGTAATACAAAAATTGCGTAATTGTTTTTCTATGGGTTTGTTTGTTTTAGTTTTACTCATTCAGTTACACAAAACATTCGTAGCGATGAATATTTCTAGTTATAAATCTAGTTATAGTTATAGTTATTTCCAGTCATAAATAGATAATATAAATCTAGTTAGATTGCCGAATTTAATCGTTTTATGATAATTTTATTTTTAAATAAATCCATCTTTTCTTTGATACTCATGGATTTGACATAAGTTCAATGATTCATACGTTTTTTTTCTTTACATCAATAACTTACCATTTTCAAGCGAAACGAGTTAGAGTTAATAGTGTAAAAGTTCTCGTAACAGTCTGATCTCTGATACAATACAATTATTGAATGGTTCGCACTAACCTCACTAGATGCAGTCGTTAAAATCACACGAAATAAAGAAGCACCTGTAAATCAGCATTTCAATGACGTTGCTTTAATGATGCGCTCCTGGTTTTTCGATTCACTTGAGCTAACGGGTGCTTATGCAAATGTCGCTCACTGTTAAGCTTACTCGTCCGGATGGAAAATTCTCCCCCGGTTCATCCTGCGCGTGCGGTGCAGAAAAGAAGGCACACGAGTGTGTCTGTTGCACGCCTGGATGAGCCACGGTGAACGGAAAATCGAGCCGAATGCTGCCGAGCGAAAAGGCATCCATGTTTCACTCCCGACTGCATCCTTGGCGTACGCGTGGCATCCGTTGCGCCCGGTACGGACACATGTCTTTGGTGATGTGGCTCAAGTATCTGGCGGATCCGACTGTCTTCGATTTCCTTTCCGCGCACTTGGAACACACGTTACGATCAGATTTTAGCAGCACCCAAGCCTTGCATGGTGCTACCTTGTGGCGTGAGGTGAGTAAATCGTAGATTTTTCGTATTTGATGTGCTCAACCGTACATCCGGTCGGAAGGGTGGGAAGGGTTGGTAAGATTGCGAATGACGCAAACACACCGATCTCCGCTTTCGCTCGGTGAGCGTCGTTCGCCGTGGGTCGTAAAGTCAGTCAGCGGTGTTGAAGAGTCACATTATCGGTGCAAGCGATGAAGCTTCGATATAAATCAACTTATCCCTTCGACGGACGGTGATGCTGCAGGTCCCGGCGACGGTGAAGGCACGTGATAGTTGGCGGCTCGGTTCGGGATCAAATGGGGCCCGTTTTGCTCGTGAACTGGTTTATTGCCTAACCGGAGGGGATGATGTACTTTCGCTTACCCCGTACACATTTTGCGATCCAATCTGATGTGCTTTCAAGGATTTTTAAGACGGTAGGCATATGGGAAGACACAGACATACTAATATCGGGGGCCGCGACTCTATTTTTACTGTGACTTTTTTCTGTTGCGCTTGATAGGAATGGAAATTGGGGTTTGCAATCTACAAATCTGTGGCATCGGCGGGGGTGGTTAAGAGTCTGCCTACGCTCAAAGGATACAAATATTGGATACAAATTGCTAATAGCTGTAATGCTCAACTGTAGAGAACACCATTCGATATGAATAGTGATGAAGTACGATAAAATGCAAACACTCGAGCGTGTTTCATGAATTTTCTTTCTTATCGTTTGCTTGTTCCCCTTTTATTGACATGTGAAAAATACTGAATAAATGCGGTGAAAAAAGGTGTGTATATTAAAATACCATCTTTTGTGTGAATTTAGTTTGATGTAACACATTTTTATGTTTTTTCAGAAAAAATATATGCTTCGAATACTGTATTATACTATTTTCCTGTATCTTTAATACTGTTTTTTACTCGTATTTTTATCTCATGATCATAAAAATTGGCTAAATTTGATTTGTATTATGCTGTATTTTGTTACATTTGTTACTTTATTATTACTTTTCAATCTTTGTGCATGTTTGTGAAATTTTATATTCAAATTATTTCTGATGTAATGTCTTCCAACTTATTTAATGTTTAGAGTTCCGTTTTTTTATTTGGAATAGAATATTCCACACCTATTTTTTTCTCTTTAAACTCTTCCCATCCTATTTTAAACGCCACCAAATAAAACTCTCGGTAAAGATAAACGAAACTAAGCGATCCAAACTTACTTTCTCCCTTACAACCCTTCGGCTATGGTTTATTTGATTTACCCCGTACGCAACGTGTTTAACATTTTTGCTCCTCCAGCACTTTCCGTTGGCTGGCTCACACCCGGAACGTAGTCTTTTGTCGCGCGAAAGCATACGCCATGGGTCTTAATCTAAACCGCCAGCAGAAAATGCGAACGACCAGGATTCGTTTCCTTTTTTTTTTGGTAGTGCGGTGAACGCAAAAATTCATCCCTATTGCATTGAAATTCAAGTAAGGTTAAGTACAACAGCGGGCGCACATATTTATTCTAATACGGCCTCGGGTGTGCTAGTGTGTGTTTTAGTGTGTGTGTGGAAACGTGTCGCACACTCCCGGTCGAGTCAATACCCGACCCAGACGGCTTCCGGTCATTCCGGACGCGGGATGCAGCCACAGAGCCATGATGCCAAAAATACATAAAACATTAATGTCAACATTTCCATTTCGCCACGAGCGATCTGTGAGGAGGAAGTGTCCTTGCGAGCGTGATGTCGAGTGAGGAATTACGCTTTGTGATACACGTTTTTTTCCACTGCAAGAATCAAAACGAATCCTCATATGCTAATCATCGGACGTAACCCATTTCTGCTGAAGAGTGCTTGAAGTGCGGCTGTTTTCACCACCGAAATCGGTCACTTCTGTTGCTGAGCGATGTATTTCCAATTATGTAGAGAACTTCATCACTCACAATTTTTTAAGCTTGTTTAATTAGTGTTAAATAAAGCCAGCGGAAGTATTGAGGCAGCCTCAGCAATCAATATTCGCCGTGCCATCGATTTTTTCGCTTACGCAACATTTGTAGAGCAAAATTGCGAATAATTTACTTATTCAAAAACTCGTAAACCGTCGTAAAGGCGACGCAGTCGTAAAAGTATGCTCCCCCGGTAGGATTCTTTCGTTTCAGTCCGAGGCCAAGAGGTGTTGATGGAGAAAAAGTTTCATACTTTTAATTGGTACACCATCTGCGCGAGGTGAAAGTCGTAAGGAAACGTAATCTTTACCCGGAAAAACGAGAACTAAGTGAGACGATCTCATTAGGATGGAGTCAGTAGAAACAAAATACTTTTCACTACGGTACGCCGTGCCAAACGTGAGGGGTGGTTGCGAATATGATCGTATATTTTCACGAACATTTCCAATCGTTCCATAACTGGTCGCTAATCAGTAGGGCATGTGAGAGTATGTGAAGAGTCGAGTGTCGTATATGTGTTGTTTTGGGAAAAGTTACGCCAGGAGCATGTGTGTTCATTCAAATTACGTCATTAAACGGAAAGTCAGTGCTGGTCGGGTTGATGAGTTTTCAAGTTAGGTGTTATGAGCGTGAAGGTTAATTAGGTGTCAATCTGCTCATCTATCAACATCGGAATGGATCGGTATGAAAGTTTTTGTAAACAGTACTTAAAAGCTTGCCAGGTGTTTTCATTGTTAAAATTTTATACTATCTTTTATGGTTTTCCTTTTCCTTTTCCTTTTCCTTTTCCTTTTCCTTTTCCTTTTCCTTTT
>KI915045.1:9171367-9185840 GCA_000473445.2 Anopheles farauti
TTTCCTTTTCCTTTTCCTTTTCCTTTTCCTTTTCCTTTTCCTTTTCCTTTTCCTTTTCCTTTTCCTTTTCCTTTTCCTTTTCCTTTTCCTTTTCCATTTCCTTTTTCTTTTCCTTTTCCTTTTTCGTTTTCCTTTTATTGAAAATAAAACATTTAAGAAACGATTCGATTATGTAATTTGATCTAATTTCTTAATTCCCTTGCGCTTTAACTCAACTTATGCTAGCAACTCAAAACCTGCACCATAATAGACTGCTGCGGTTCCGTGAAGGTCACTTTAGCACCATCTTCATCATAATCTCCTTTATCAGGGCCATCACCATTACCATCGAAGAGACGCGAAGAGTTCCGGCACTTTGAATACCGCCTTGCCTTGGGATGGAGTTAAGAATGCGACGTCAGGACATAACTTTAATACAGTTCGCAACCCCCAGCGCTCAAGGCACGTCAGTTAAAGTTATTGGCATTCGTGCTCCCGGGAGCAGATCAGATAATTGCCCACGGCAGTGCGAGCCCTATCGCGAACTTTCGCGCGCTATCGACGTCGCGGCGAGGGGGAAAAGGCGTTCGAAAAATCCGAAATCATTAGTTATCCCGGGCACCCCGGTGGGGGGGGCGGGATCTGGCTAATCTGCTCCATCGAGCGCGCACCGCACCGCAGAGTGTCATTACCGTCAAACCACCTGTCCACGGCGATCCGTAATGTCACATGAAAATCACATAACGATTTTATCGCCTTCGCCGTCGTCTTTTCTTTCGAACGACCGCAAAACCCCTTCCCGGTGGCGCCCATTATCTCGGCATCGTGCGGCCGTGGGCTCCGGCACCGCAGCAACAGATGCTTCGGAGAGCTTCGAGGAACTTTTAGCAAGAATTTACTAGATTGGAATGCACAAAACCCGGGAGGAGGAGCCCGCTAGGTCAGCCCTCGCAATCCTCCACCGGAGAGGCACTTCGCGTTATGTGATAATGAAAGGCAGCTTAAGACCGACGAACGCCAGTGTCTTATCGACGTTTTACGTTCCAGCGTTTGTGCGTTTTTTTTTCTTCTCTCACTACTTTCTTCGCTTTCACACCAACAATCACGACCGAGGCAAATGATCTCGGTGGTTGAACAGCTCCACTTCAGCAGCAGCAGGGTGGTTTTGTGGATCGATGAACTTGTGTGCCCCGGGTTGGCATGTAAATCGGTCGTACACAGGAAATCGGTTGAAGTAAAGCCATCGTCGTCTAACCTCAATTTCACCGCTCGAGTCTGATCGGTGCGATTTCATCAGCCCGCCGCTGCCGAAGGGGTCAAACCCGATGGGGGACCGGTGGCAGCAGAGCTACCGCTTAACCCACCGAATGAGGTGACAGCCGTCGGAAAGAACGTGGTGCGTCAATTCCGGACGAACAACGAACACTTCATTCAGGAAAGGATATGGAACAGAAATTAGGTTTGTACGGAGGCGTGCGCGACACGGCGACGGGGAGGTTTCGATTCCACTTCCACTATTTGCAAATCACTTCAGCGGTGAAAAATGTCAATCAGTTTTGGGGCTGGCGGTGGTAGCGCTGGGAGTGTTTTTTGCGCCCTCGAAAGGATCCTCGGGTCGGGGCTTTTGTTTGCCAAACGAACTGTGTTTGAGTATGTGTGTGTGTGTGGCGCGTGTGTGGGTGAGATTTGAAGAAGACTGTAAATTGGGAACTGATTATGGCTGAAGGACGGAGAAATAAGCCACCGGTTGGATTGGGGAATGGGACGAGAACAGAACAGAAGTTAATAAGTTAATAAAGCTTCTGTTTTCTATGGTGTGTCTCATGAACTACGAACAGAAGATAAACAGAAAAAATGATTCTTCTTTATGTTTTGAACAACCTAGACCTAACCATCGATAGGAAAAACCTAACCAAACGAAGCGAAAAACAGCCCAATTATGATCCCAATCACTCTATTTAGTACCTAAAGGTTAATTATTTCCCGTCGGGACTTAATAATTCCAAACGGTTTTCGGTGTCCTAATGATATTACGGTTAAGTATGATTTAATTAGATCATGAATAAGCGAACGCCAATAAAATGTACGAATAAAGTAGTATGCAATGTATGAAATGTTTCACTGAAAAGTTTCTTAGTGCGTCAATCTTATTCTTATTTAACGTATTTTCAGTAAAATACTCTTTAAGTCTTACCGCGAGGAAATACACTGCCTATGTCACTACGAAGCTAATTTTTACAGCCACAGAACTCTCCTTTTGATAAAAATTGCATGCCGTACTTGTCTTCGACCCCATCAATACAACGTTAACGTGAGATTAATTTTCCGACCCTAAGCTTCCCGTTTTCCTCCATCGCTTTAGTATGGATTAGAAATTGCGGTAGTAATTGCATTACAATACAGCAATTCCGATGGTGCATATCGTGATGTGTCGTCAACGAACGAACGAATGAACGTGAAGCTGCAAGCTGATAAAAAATAACACACATCAACCAGGGCAAGCAAGTTGCATAAGCTGTGCGGAAGAGTCTTCCCGATCCAGTCGACCCGATCGCTCGTCATCCAAGCCAAGTTAATCGATTCAACCGATTCAGCTTTCACGCGCACGTTCCAAGAAATGTGTTCTTGGTTCCGACCGAGAGTACGAGCGCTGGTTGGTTTTGATTTCCATCGAAATCGGACACGGGTTGGGAGGGCAATTTTACAGACGAAATGCAATAAATACGGAAAGTGCAGTGAAGCGCCGGAGGCTGCTACTGGTGCCTTGGTGTCCTCGGTAAAACCACGCGTCAAGCGTCTGACGCGGAGCCACGCAGTCAATATTTGAGTAGACGATTTGTCAAAAAGGAAGCGCCGGAAAATCCCGGAAGCTTCGCACCGCCACCGATGGATCAAAATTCGTTGACAATCGCGGGTTTCGGGGCGGTGGAATGAGCGCGGCTAGATAGCCGGCAAACGATGCCCTGGGCTGCTGGGAACGTCGATGCCCGATGGAACCGAGCAGTCGCAAGATTTCGCACGTACACCATCCGCGTGAGTGGTGTCGAATGAAAGCGCGACAAATAAAAGGAAAACAACCCTGCCGAAGGAAATGATGGATAACAAGATAAATTTCTTCGAGATTTTTTTTTTTTGGTTTTTGCTCGCTCGCGCACATTCGGACGACCTACGCCAGACTTCCGGACGTGGCCTTGTAGAGAGAGTGAGAGAGTGTGTGTGTAGTCGCAGCAGCAAACGATTGATTAGAGGGATCGATTCCCGATTGGCCTCAGCGGGTTTGAGCGAGTTGCGATGGTCTTCGGCAAACGAACGGAACGGACGCTTACGAAGCGTTCGCCAGGATCGGAAGTCGATAAGTTCATTAAGTGTGACCGTGTTTTGTTGATACTCGCTGGTACGCTGGCAAGCTTTTGCTACTTTTCGCACAGATATGAAAATCTTTGCTTCGTTATTTTGTCACAAAAATGTAGTTGATAGATGACGCTGGAGTTTGTACGGTGGTTGCTTGTCTGCTGCTGTTTGACAAATGCAATGCGAAATAATGGTCCGTATTGAAGCAGAATGTGCCAATGTTTTCTTTTTGTTTAATGTATCATGATTTGACCATTACAAAACCAAAGTAATTTTAAGAAATAAAGTAAATTATTAATACATGTTGAAGTGATATAGAATTTTTTGTTCATCTGCTTAACTGATCTTCGGTTCACTATTTAAAAATGCTTTTTCACATATTTTCCGTCAAGAACCCAAGATTGTTTTTCTTGCTTGCATCTGTAATTTGTGTAATTATTGTTAATATAGAATGATGTATAAAATATTTTTTATGTGATATGTATTTTAATTTCGAATCAATATGTCCTGTTCGACTTTGATATTTTATGATAAAAATGACACAAATTCATAAAGAGTAAAAACAAATTCTGAAAAATTATAGAAAAATTGTGCGATAGAGTTTTTTTGTTGGTAATAAATGTCATCATCTTCTTCCATTCACTTTCCACTATAACAAATTGTACAAAGGCATAACTTTGTACCATTAGTCAACGACGACGAGATCATGCACGCGCGTCAATCGTCCTTGAATATTTATAAATAGTTTAAAGAAAATTACACACGAGATTTGCGTATTGACATTTTATGAAACTGAAGTGCAATATTTTCAAATGAACTTTTTAATCAAATTTTTTACTATAATTCAAAAGTTGAAACTGGTGTATCTATCAGTAAATAAGTTTCATAAGATTGAGATAGAGAGATAAGCAGAACGAAACAAGCCAAAATCGAGTCTTCATCATAAATCCTGTAACCTGGCACTTTTATCTAGTTATAAAAGAAAGTATTTGTGGTTGAAAGACGCAATGTTCGAAACAAATTTTCTCGAGAAATGTGTCCCTAACTTGGACAAACCTGTGTACACCTAATATGAGAAAAATGATTAAAAAATGCAATGTATCTGAGTTTCCGAGCGATGTTTCCACCACATAACTTCCACAGTACTTTGGCAATAGTTGTTGTTCAACAAGCCTTACAAGAATATCCACAGGAACTCGAATTAGCTTCGTCGTAGGATGTTTCACAGACATCCGGATGCAATCGGTGCCTCCGTCAACAAGCAACCGACAAGCGCTCCCTGTACGTCCAGCAAGAGGTCGAACTATCCTGTTTTTACTTTTCTCCTGTAACAAACTTTGTCCAGCGGCTTTTTTTCTCTCCTTCGGCTCGTTGTTGATGTTTTCCAGCCCGATTCGGCGAATCATGCCATCATTTCCGAAGTGCTTTTCGCACCCGTTCGATTCGTTTTGCGGAGTGCGGGGAGTCGTAGTTGCAGCACGAACGTGGATGTCTTCACCGACAGGTTTCGGGTCGGGAGTCGTCTTTCCTCCGTTCCATCAGTGCACTGAACCATGGCGGAACCATTCCATCCTTTGCCCAACATTCCTGACATCTTGTCGACGCGTTCCATCACGCGTCTCCAGTACAGAACGAGGCCCTGTAAACGTGCACACACGAAACAAGTGGTTCCGGAAAGCGGCGCGGAGTATCCGATTCCCGAGGCCGCATAATAGCGCTGCCGCGTTTAGTGGGCGAAAGGAAAATAGTTTGAGCTGGAGTTGGGGGCGGGGTGGATGAAAGTTTTTGCTCGCCCGAGCAGAACGGAAAGTGCGTCACAGGTTCTTGGGGGGATGGGTTTGGGGGAGTATCTTTACCTTAACGCTGGTTTCGATTTTCTTCCGAGGCTAAAGTCGAGAAAACAGGACGCGGGAGAACATCCTGATCCAGTGCGTCCGGGTTACGGTCCGGTTTCCATGGGCTGCGCTGCGAATGGAGTGAACGGAACGGGTGAAGGATGTTTGTTGTACCCTTGACGAGGAAGCCTTAGGGCCTCCTTTGATTATATGAACCTGGATGCCTAAAGCGAGAGTTGAGAAGGAGTGCGCGGCCATCAGCAAACTCTAATCAAGTCGACGACTGCTGCTTGTGCTTATTTATCGCACGGCCGTTCCTAGAATAACCTAATCGTTTTTCGGGTTTTTTTTGTTACTGTGACGAACGACACTCCCACCGTTCGTAGTGTTATTGCTTCCGTGCTTGAAAAGTGATTGTGTACAATTTTTAAGTAGTATTAAGGACCGTTTCCGGCGAGCGAAGTCCTCATGCTCGATTGAACCTGGCCGTGGAAACTCTTGCCTAAACTGCCTTATAATAGAATTCCTTTTTTTCAAAACACGGGAACACCCCGACCAGAAGGTGAAATTTGTCGCGCTACGCGCACTCGCCAACCTTAGCGAACGGTCTGGAAATTGGGCCAACGTCTGGAAACAATAAAGGATCATAATTCTGTTATCGCTCCCTTCTGGTGGGATGCGATCACAAAATGTAATTGAATCCCGACGGTTTTTTTTGTTTATCTACGCTGTGTGGTTCACCACTTTCACTTCACAACGTGTCACAGGAATGGGAATTTTAATCCAAAAAGGATAAAACGAAGCAAACGGAGTGAACAAAACAAAAAAAAACCCCAAGCTCAGAAGCATTTTATAGCCCGGTGCGGTGATTTTAATACCATGCTCAATTATGCCGCCACTTTACCGATCCCTTTTTTTGTGTGCTTACTTTTTTCTCGTCGCCCTCGTCGCCGTCGTCGCCGTCGATGTGATTTAAGACCTAGATAAGTAGGCTAGGACTAGGTAGGCGCGAGATGTCTAGATGATGGATGGAATTGCATATGAGAGCAGTCTTTTATTTTTTTCTTGTTTACCACTATTCGGGGCTTACTGTGGAGCAATTGAAATCAAGGGCCTTGCTGTACGAAAAGGGCCGTGGGTATCATATGTGGAGCACGAGCCACCGATTCGCCGATGAGTTTCGAGTTAATCACCTTTATCGCGGGCTGTAAATCTAAAGTAACGAGCAATTTCACGAACCACGCTTTAGAACGGTTCTTGTGGGGAAAAAGCTCATTTCACATTTAATTATTATTGTGGCGACGAGGAGGATATGCTGTAAAAATAGGCGTCTGCAAATGTCTTCCATTCGGTATAAAACAATATTTTAAAGTGACAATAATGAATACTGGTAGCTTTTTTAAAAGGCTCATGTGTTCTATTTTTTAATAAAAATAAAATATATTTTATCTTCATGCAGAAAGCGTCCCAAAACTCTCAAAAATAAAACGAAGTCACAATTCCAACCGTTTGTTTTGGCCGCTTGAGCGATAAAACGATTATAATAAATATCTCCCTCAACCGTGGGATACGGCTTAGGATAATAAGCCGTAAATCCTCTTTTCACATTAGCTGCGGTGAACCAATCCGTGAGCCGCGAGGGTTGCGCCAGCGTCCGCGCGAAAGTACATGAGCCAAACAAATAAAAACTTCTCCCTCACAGCGCGTAGGTCGCGAATTAACGCAAATTTACCTGGAGGTGTCGGTTTATTCGACCATCACCTGAAGGTTTTTAAGGCTCGGGCGGATGCGTTGTGCGACAGGTTTTCAAAAAACCATTCCGTTTGGTTGCTATCGTTCAAAATTATACCCTACTAATCTAGGAAAAAAATTAAATCATATCTTTTGGATTTTTTATATTCATACTTATTCCTTACGTTAAAGAATTTATTTTTGTTGAATTTAAAAACTATGGAAAATTTAATAGTTTTATTATTTTTGATAATCAAATGTTTTAATTAAATTATTATTTATAAAATTATTTAAAGTTTATCCAAACTCAAATATATTTGTAAAATAGTAAAGTGCTTCGTTAATTAGTTAAATTTAAATAAAAAATAAGCTCAAACATAAAATTACATAAAAAAACTACTTATAAATTCCAACTGATAGCCCGAAGGAATGAAGAAGTTAAACGCTAAATTATATCGAAAGCAAACAAAACAGCAGAAAGCACGAGCGAGTAAAGCACGAAAACATTGTAATATAGTCGCAGCGAAAACTTTACCCTGCACAAAGTTTAGAATGCTGCCAAACACAAAACCGCACACACTCAAACGTCCTGTAGGATCAGAGACAGGACGCAACAAAAATCACGGTAGCCGAACTTGTTCATTCCATCTCGCGTCTCCGGTTCGGGGTTGTGCACGAATTTAATGTAGCAAAAGCGTTAAACTATGCGCTGCGCGCGGTATCAGCAAAAAGCATAAATCTTGGCGGCTTCAAGCGTACGTCGCTTATGAGTCGCGTCGCCGAATCGTGTCCCATGGAGCTTTTTTTTTTGTGCGGGAAAAAGGCTGTAAAGTCACGCGAGGGAAGGTGGAAATGAGGGGGGGTCGGTTTTTTTTTCAGCCACTCACTTTACTACAAGCAGTAGTCTCGCTCTCCCCCCTTCGAGCGCAAGCCAAGGGGCGCGGATTCGCCTGCATCAAGTTCATTGTAATGTAAGCCGAAAGTATCCCTCGGGGCAGGTCATGTTCTACACTCGATGCGCCACGTTACGCCCACAACCACCCACACACACCTACACCCGCCGATGACCGCTGACCGGACCGGGGCTGGGTGGGTTTTTAAAAACTTTACCGAGGTTGCAAAACAAAAAAAAACAAGAGCAGCGGCGTGTAGAATGGGAGAACCATGTTCGGAACGCGGAGGTAAAAGCGATGCAGAAGCGAAAAGCAAAAGAAAGGCACCATGAATGCTGGGGAAAGTGTTGCTTGGTCGAACGCTTGGACCGTTCCGTTTTTCACCCCCTTCCCACTGCTGCTGGACCCCCGAAGGCGTTCGGGAAAACCACGTCAGTGGGCCACAAAACCACTAACAATCCTTTCAACTTTCATCCCTTATCGCTTTGTGTTCGTGTGGGCTTCGGCCCGGACGTCGATAGATAGACGTTTATGTCGTAACACTTTCCCGTTGCTTATACGGACGTTTCGTTTGTTGTCTTTTCAGATTGCCCCGGAGGATGGATGGACGACGACGGAGCAGCGCACCCAGTGATGGAACCGTTTTTGATCAATCGCTCGCGGGAGTGAGAAGAAAATGTACCGCGTTCGAGGCGATGCCACACGTACCCACCGTGCGTCCCAAATCCAATAAATGAGCGCACGATTTTCGGAGCGCTAGGGAAACGAGAAGCTTACCGACGTCCTGACGAACCTGGGTCTTGGATATTCTGATTCGTTTGTTTGCTGTGTGACGTTCGATTAAGGCGAGGGAGTGCGAACGAAATGAGATCGTGTCGGCGGGCCGTGCACTGATCCATTTTTCGGTGGCCAACAAAAATCCTCGGGGACAGTGTGTCGTCCAGCACGCGTGTAAAACAGTGTTCCGTTCGGACCACCACGCCTGGTGACGAGCTGGTCCTGGTACCGCCACCATGACCGTGGCCCACACGACGGCCGTCGGCTTGGTGGGAGCAAATTTATTCATCACCATCAATCGCATCATCCTCGGGTCGTTCAGCAACATCGCGATCGGCATCGGGACCTGCTACTTCCTCGCACCGGCCGGTCCGGTTCACGGTGCGATCCGGCTCACGCAGCGCAACAACCATGCGAACATCTCCGAGCTGCTGGACAACTTGCTGCGCGGCTACGACAACAGCATCCGGCCGGACTTTGGCGGTAAGCGTCGGCCCGGCAATCGGCACGATTTGCAACGGCCGCGGAAATGCTATCAAAATGTTAATCACGCCGCCACCGCCGGTTTTGCTGGCTTTCTGGTTCACCGGCGTGTCAAGTGGGCCGAACAGCCGGAACGAAGAAAGCGAACCGAATATTTACGACCGCGAGATGGGACCGAAGAATCGGGCGCACTTTTTGGACCATCCATCAATATTCATTACGCTCGGCGGGGTGCAGTTTCAAACGATGGACGACCGTGATTTGTCCGGTTTTGTGATTATACGAGCTTAATGCGAGGACACTTCCGGGTCCCGGGACCTTTGGGACGTTCAAATTCAATTGAACGCATGGGCTTAAGCGCCGGACGGAAGTGTGATGGACTGTTTTATTATCGACATGAAATATGTTTAGAACTTACACGAATGTTTCAATTCTTCAGGCCTTTGTTTGGAAAACTCCACGTAAATCGAAATGTTTTTTATTTATTGTTAAATTTATGGTTTAAATTTATTACTCAATCAAACAATGTTTAAAGTCTAATTCTAGGAACCATAGTCAGTGTTTGTTGCAAAAGATTTGATAGAGTGGCATCATTTTTGTTCGAAACACTACAGAGGGTAGTTGGAATCAGACCGTTTATAAGACTTGATAGGAATCGTAACTCAATTGATTTTAAGGGGAGTTACCTTACAAAAATGGACATGAGGAAGTCTAAAAACTCAGAAACGAGTGAGAACCTGACTCTACAATTCTTTTTTAGCAAGTAATTGTCATAGGTCCACATATTTTATATGATTGAGTGGTGCTATCCTAACCACCAAAATAGGTAGAATTTCAAGAATTTCATAATCATGTTAAAACATATATTTGTTAATTTGCCTCATTGCTAAGGTTATGACAATAATCTCATGTGATTTATAACCGCTTTGGGATCAAACGCCTCATTCGAAACCTTGGAAACGTATCGTCAAGATTAGCTAAAATCCTATTACCCGCTCTATCTAATTAACTTCATCTTTCACACACCTGCTAGCGAAATCTGCTAGAAAACTTTGCAACGATCAACTCCGCACGCCTATTAATTATGTCATTAGCAACCGGGCCGCTGACTACATGACGACGAAAGACTTGAACTTAGTTGCTCCCGCAAAATCCGAACCGAACAAATCAATCACGCCATCATCGAACCAACCTAGCTCTCTGGCAGGACAATAATCCTGCTAATATAACTTTGTCCCGCCGGTGCTTCGGGGAAGGCTGAGGAGCGAGAAAATCGCTCTCGACGCCGGAATGCCACCTTCATCGGTTAAAGCTGCGGCTGTGGATGAATGGCTTATTAACTTTCTTCATATTTGCCTTTTGACTGCTTCCGTTTTCCCGCGCAGGACCTCCGGCGATCATCGAGGTGGATATAATGGTGCGCAGCATGGGCCCAATTTCCGAGGTGGATATGGTAAGTGTTAACCGATCAGTGTGTCCGTGGGGCGTGATGGTGAGCAGTTATTGACCACCAGACTTCTTCTATGTGTTTCTGTTTTTATTTTATCGTGCCACTGTTGTTTGGTTAGACGAGCAAGCACAAATTTGCTCAGCGATGAAGGTGAAAATGGAAACGGAAAAACCGATGACCTCGACTGGAATGATGAACGAGGCGAGATGTTTGAGGTGTTTTCGTGGAAAATGAGGAAACTTTCGCCGTGTGTAGTCAGCGGAGAAAACGAATGATGATGATGATGATGATGATGATGTTATTTTTCCGGCAGTTAGCAACGAGCGTGTATCGCGCTGATTAAACGGTTTCGGTTGCTTGTAACTCTGAAGCTACCCGCCGTATCTCAGAAGCCTGCGCTGGGAGGGGATGAAAACCACATGAAAGAGTCGCACCAGGTATACGACGCGCGAAAGGGGTTTTTTACTGGACCGTAAAGAACTTTGACCAACGTAACCGGAAAGGACGCCGTGAGGGTTGTTTTCGCGTTTGTGGTCAACGTTCGACATTTCGACGTACGGCGCAACGTCCGACGCATACTTTCGGGGAAATCGACGGAAGCGGTAGTCGGACGGAAAGTTTGTTTGTTATTTTTGATTCGTTCCTCGCTTTAAGCTATGCTTTATTGGTTTGTTTAGTGGGTTACTTATGCGAGGGTTTTTCGCTCTCTCTCTCTCTCGTTCTTTCGTGCATTTTGATCTGACCGATTTTGTTATGTACGATCAAAATTTGGATTATCTACGATTTATTCTTCTTCTGGAGAGATTATTTTTTCTTAAACACCTAGCCAGCATAAACCCCAAGAAGTCCCAACATCATGGTATGAAAAGACTTTAAAATCATATGAAAAATGTCGCTCCAACCGAAGAATGGAGCTGGACGGAAAAAGGCTACGGATACCTTCATCTGCATAGTTGTCGCCATAGTTCTGAGGCAAGTTCTTGATCGCAAACTTTCGTCGAGAGTTCATTCGCCACATCGTAAGAATAACAAGCGTGTTTTTTGTGTTTGTGTGTGTCCATGTTTTTGCCATTAATGGCGTACGCTGTCGCCAGCCGTAAGCAACAGACGTCGGGAAAAAGTGAGGTTACTCCCTACCCACTAGTGGCACTTGCCTGTTTGACATTGTAACCGGACGGCGCTGCCAACATATCGCTTATATCCATACTAAGCGGCTAAGAATACCTCAAGGTGCCGCTGCTACTGTAGATAAAAAAGAGCGGAAAGCGGTCGAGTTCAAGAAAGAAAACTCTCGCCTTTGTTGCACCGGGCACACAATTCAAACAGTGTGCAGAAGATTATTAATACACTGCATGAGATGAAGGTGAAAGAAGTTTATCGAAACGCGTCTAGCAGGGTGAGGAGGAAGTGCTTTTGTGCAGCACAAGAGAGCATATGATATTGATTTATGCGAAGGTAGGATGAAGGCGTCTTCCTTTTGAGGTATTCTTGCTATTCTGTGCGGTACTTCCAGTGCAACAGTAGCCAACGGGAGGCTGCAAGAAAAAGGGCTTTTTTGGGGAAGAGATAGGGTCTGTTTTATGTGTTGTCAATAACTACAAAACGGTGTTTTTTATGTTGGTATCGGTTGTTTAGCTTGGCTGGAAGCATCTATCAATCATAGAAGATTTTGCATTTATTATGGGTATTAATCCCTTCGAGATGAGGAATATATTGAACCATATATACGTTACTCTTATAACAAGGATTACTAAAAGGATTACTGGTTTTCGTAAATTTTATCACGAAGACGTCATGTTGTACCAAATAACATTTCAATACAAACTGTTTTTGTTACATTTTGTGTTTTTTATCTATTTGCTGCAAACTTCTTTAAAACCATCATGATCAATTCCATCCAATTTGTTACAACTAAGAAGTGCACGACTTTAGCTTAGCTCAATAATTGTTTGCATCTTAAAACTAGCCTTTCGACAGTAACTAATGCTACTAGATTTTAATTGCAAAATCGTTGGATGAGGCAACTACACAATTTTACTCCTGTTATGGTACTCCTTTTATAACTATATCGAATCGAAAATAATGACAGAAGTCTTTTTCCGATCATCAAGTACTCTTTGGTTCAAATTTTGCCTTTACCTCCATTTCGCAGACATACTCGATGGATTGCTACTTCCGGCAGTCGTGGGTTGATCGACGGTTGGCGTTCAGTGGTGCCCAGGACACGTTGGCACTCAGCATCTCCATGCTGGGGCGCATCTGGAAGCCGGACACATACTTCTACAACGGCAAGCAAAGCTATCTGCATACCATCACGACACCGAACAAGTTCGTGCGGCTCTACCAGGACGGGCGCGTGCTGTACTCCAGCCGGTAAGTACGAGGACGGAAAAGGAAAAAAATCTTTCCCGCACACACACACACACACACATACATATGCATATGAGCGTCTCGTGTGTGCAGCGAGTGTCGTTGCGGGCAAATGGATTGCCATTTGTTTTACCTTCCACCGATGCCGGTTCGCTCTAATCGCGCAGCTGTGGAGCGAAAAGGTGGTACTAATTGATTGAGTGTGAAGATTTTTCTTCCCCGCACACGAGCCGCTCGAGTGTGCCAGAATTTGGCACTGGAATTGATCAACCTGTCAGTGGGGTTATTGTATTGGAATTACTGTAGTGTTCGCTAGGGTGTTGTGCATATTGCATACCTTTAGGCGTATATTTTTATGTATTTGGTGCTAGTTCATCCTAGATATGATTAACATTCGTTAAAAATTATATTAGTAAAGCATTAAAACACGTTTCTGTTTTATTTATTTTTTAAATCAATCAACTGTGTATCAAACAACGTGCGAATAATATCGTAATTCGAAACATTTTATATTACCCACCAATTAAAGCGATGGCTGACAAGCATGACACGTTAAACGACAAAATTTTAAAGGCAAAATTTAATTCAACTTGCATTACAAAATAATTTAAAGTTTACACAGCGCAAAAAGAAGTGTGTGTGTGGTAAAATATCGAGTGTTCTATTCGGTTTTACCCTCAATTATTGCTGCAAGCGATGGCAACGATCACTAGGTTCGCTTTCATCTTTCCGTTTAACGTACCATTTTTGAACCACTTTTCAAAAATCCTCCTTTTTTCCACCTTTCCGTGTGCTAAAAATCCTGCGAGAGACAAAATTTTTCTCCCAATTCGCGACAGGACCGCGTCAACCGAAGTGTCAACGGAAAACCCATCAGTTTTCCATTAATTGACTCTCGTCCGCCTCGGACAGTCCATTTTTCTCGTGCACACTCCGGGAAACGTGAACCTTGAGCTGGGGAAGAGAAGAACATGCTTTCATCGTTTCATCGGATTTCTATTAATGCACACGCTGCCGTTCGGATATCTGAGCGGTCAGTGTGATGAAGAAGAGCGATAGGGATGGGCACGAAAAAGAAAATAAAAATATCACGAAATGGACAAATGACAAAAAAGCACATCTGCCAACTTCTATACCCATCCGGATCTTTAAATAAAACGAATAAAATACGGCTCAATGCTCAAAAAACGGAAGAGGACGACATCGCGGTGGGTCAGTGTCATGGGCGGCTAATCAAATGTGGAAGGAAGGGCAAATATACAACGGCGTACGAATCAAACCGGTACGGCCACACCGAACAAGATAAGGCAAATAGAGGAGCAATATTGAATCGGGCTGAAGTGTGTTGCTTCTACGCAACAGTCTTTTCGATCACGATTTAGCGTGCGACCGCAGGAGGATGCCTCAGCTGTGCGTTTAATCGATGAAACTTTAATGTAGCAAGATGTTTTCTTGAGGAGTTAAAGGCACCAATGAAAAGAAGCGGTCAGGAGTTCGAACAAGCTTGTAGTCATGAAGTATTGAAAGTTGTTAATTGTATTTATTATAGGGTAAGTGCACCAATTATGGACGATTTTGTACAGCGTTTTCACGAAAAAATTAAT
>KI915045.1:9187659-9256434 GCA_000473445.2 Anopheles farauti
GATAAATAAAATAAACTACAAGACAAAACTGATTTTTGAATACAAATCGCTATGGTTTGCTTATATTTTCCATTTTCCCGTCGATAGCACAACAATTGGTGCTAGCACAACAATTGGTGCATTTACCCTACTGCGAATTTCAGTATTTACTATCTGCATCAAACTTCACAAAAATTCTTGTCACAAAAAAATTGCGTTGAATTTGACGTTTGCGCAAAATGTAAACAAACCGGGTTGCTTTGAAGATGTGCTAGTTTTGGTTGATTTAACGTAATATTCTAGTGAAGTGAAGTGGATTACTGCAAGTGAGAATTCGGTAATACTTGCTACATTGTGAAAAAACTCATTAAGCATTGTAAGTTTATATTAAAATAGGTCTGAACTCACCTTTGTGATGAGAAATTTCTCTGCCATAATGATAACATGATCGATGATGATTATTATTGTATCATATCGAACACATGCACGGAAGTCCTGCTTATTCCTACGACGGTTATGTTCACAGCCGCTTAAATTAACGCCTATGCACCCGTCGACTCTTTCCTCGAATCACGGCGCAACAGCAACAGGATCGAACGCGTCGATCATAGAAATGTTTCCCGGTTTGTTTACGCTTCCGATGTTTTCCCCAAGCGAGAGCACGGACCGGAGCCAGGGTAAATAGAAACGGAAGCACGCAAAAGGACGGCCCGGGAGTGGGTGCGAAAATGCTGGTAAAAGCGCGCACACCCAACGCAAACCCAATCAAACTCACTCCGGGCGTTTGTTTGCCCGCGCTGTCGAAGTGCGGATCGGAATTCATCAATAATCGGTAAACTTTCTGGTGGGTTTTCTCGTGGGGCCCCGGTGGTGTTTTGTTTGAGTGTTTGGGGCGCGCACGCCCCGGAACAGGGTCCCGGAAGGCAGACGCTAGACAAATCGTCTACCGGATCGGCCTCTCGACTATCGTAGTTTGTATCGCGCGAGAAAGGCGAGCTCGGTGGCGTCACAGAAACGCTAGTTACTTTTGACACTCGCCAACGTTGCTTCCGGCGCAATCGGAATCACCACGAACCGGCGATACGTGCGAAATGAAATCGATTGTTCGGGAAAGTTTCCGCCCGGCGTGCTTGCGGTTGTGTGACCGCACCATCACATCCTGCCACATCCCCGGGATGGCAATAGCTGCTGCGGTGAGCTTCATAAATAATCATAAAGTTTGATCGGCCGGTAAAACGGACGTTGCAGCCAGTTCAGTTCATTAACTGGCGCTGGTGTTGGGGTTTAAAGTGTACGAGTTAAGTCGCGCGATAGTTATAGGATAGAGAAGGTAGCCACAAAAGCTGTCGGTTTAATTACTTGAAATGAAGTGCGTTTGTACATCGATAGCTAGTGCGGAACGGTGGTCAAATGATTAGGTCGGTAGGTCGGATATGACATTTTTTGAGCCATTTGAACTTGCCCTGTTCAAGCCAAATGTAATTGTCTGTAAATTACTTAAAATTATCATTCACATTGGTTAGTAAAGAAAGTATGTTAAGTTTCAAAAACAAAAATCAAATCAAAGTAAGCGAAGTTGAATTTCCAACTCTTGAAAGATTGAGCCTATAGTACTAAAGATCCAAATTTATTTATTTCAAAGCTATTTCAAATATTACCTATTATTACATAAGACAATAAACTCTCATTAAAAAGAAAACACTGTTTTCCTTTTGCGTCCTAGTTTCCGCTCCCAACTTCTGTAGCACAACCTTTTTCCCAAAGTCCACGCGCGTTTAAATCGTTCGTTAAATACCAACGCCAAATTGCACGCGAAACGAGCAGTTTGATCAACCAGCTAATGGTCCGATTGCCGTTCGGTTTCAGTGCCAGCCGACGCCTGTAGTTAATATTGCTCGAGGGATTAATTTGGTGGAGCTCGGGTGGGGAATTCAATTTCATTGCCGTGCCACGGTCGAGTTCCACGCGCTGCAATTGGATCTTTCGCACACGGTTGGGCGAAAAGTACGCGCCCGGATGCTTGCTGTACCGGGGTACTCGGTGTGTACTACATTTTATGGACAAGTGGTAAGGCTTCCTGGAATCGTTTAATTTTAGCTACCACCGGCAGAAGAGTGTGGGCTAGTGGCTCGTGCAGTCTGTTGTGCCTTTGAAGGAGGTAATTCGATGTCGGAAGAAATATAAAGGTGTACAGGAAATAGCAAAACTAAATAATAGTACAGAACTAGTATAGAACGGGTAAATAATAGGAAAGCATAACTAATCGTTCAAATTTGCATACTTTTGAGCATTTAAGAAAAAACTAGGCTATACATGCGAATTTATTTCTTTAGCGTTAGGGTTCTTGTCTCCACTAGAGCTTCCCCACGTTCGCTATCGAAAATACAACCAGTACAGTTCGGCTTTAATTATGTCAAGGACATTCATAAGTGTGAATCCTAGACTACCTTGGATTGTTGAGTTCGTCAATTATAACGAGTATTGTTAGGAATGTTTTCTCGCTAGGAAAAATTAAATTTTACTAATTAAACCATATTTGAATGATAATTTTAAATAATTCACCTATCTAAAATATTACCATTTCAACAAGAATCCATCACCGGTTGATGCGTTTTCTTGCGTTGGGCTCCGTTTCCCACCGGTCAGCCCATTGTTGCGCCCAATTGAGTTAATAGGCAGCGGTGGTTCCTATTTCTTTCGGCTCCGGCGTTCTGCGGCAAATTGCCAATTATCGTTCCATTAGATACCCCACTTTCCTCCTCGCTCGGGCGCGGTTAGAGTCCGCGCGGTGTCCGGTGCATCCTATTAGGAGCTTATTGAAGCATCCCATCAAGGCGGCATTGAAGGCTCGTGTCATTCGATACACAGCTGTGTCCACGCAGGGTCTCTGTGTGTGGTTAAGATTGTCTGGTAATATCGTTTTATATCATTCTTTTTCCTGTGATTATTTGCTTCCCTTCTCCGCAGGCTCACCATCAAGGCTGGCTGCCCGATGAACCTGGAGGACTTCCCGATGGACACGCAGCGCTGTCCACTGAAATTTGGTTCGTGTAAGTAATGTTTGCAAAATACCGGCTTCCAGCTCTTATTGGATTGTGTTTCGCGTCGCGCTGTGTACTGCACTATCGCCGGTTGTGTACACTGAACGTTCTACACTTTAATTCGGGCCACATCTGTTCAAGTTCTCGCGCACGGTTTGCGTTCGGTTCCAAATTGTTTCCAGTTTGATTTGAATCCCAACAGCCCAACGTCCCGGAAAGTTGATCGATCGCGGTCGTTGCGATTGCTGCTACCGGATTGCCTACCGTCAGGCGTTAACCAGCCTCGCAAAACGTCAAACATACGCACCATATTGTCTCCAATCACCTGTCAACGATACGTGGGATTGGGGCGGCGGATGTGGTTGAACAAGAAGATTGAAGAAACAAAATACAACAAAAAACCAACACTCGGATTTTGATGACGTTTCTGTTACCCTTGGCTACGTGTGGTGCGGGTGGCCTTTTCCGTTCCATTTAGTTTTCGAAGCACATTTGTACGGGCGTACTTCGAAGATCAGTGGAGCATCTCGGAAAACCACAGGAAACTGCGTTACCCATGGAAACGGAAGCCAATAAATCTCACCATCATCAGCGAACAAACACACACACACACACACACGTGCACATACCTTCATCGCCGGATGTGGTGTGATTTTTCCGGGTTTGTAAACTTTTACTACATGCTTCACCCACCCGCTCGCGTGCGTCTCCACAAGGTGTGTACGGGGCGTTCCAGGGTTTGTGGTGGCCCGGCAGGTGACAGCCGGAATGCATCATGTGCCACCGTGCAGGCAGTCAGACAGAAACGCAAGGATTAAACCTGCCCGAAGTCGACGGCAACGAACCGGAACCGGTTCGTGTGCTCCAGTTCGAATAAAATTGTTGTTTTGCCCGTGCCAGAGAAACAAACACGTGGTGCGAAGGTATCGGATTTGCTACGGTGGTGGTGGTGTTGGTGGAGGTGAGAGCAGGCCAGGGGAGTGAACGCAAACACGGGAGTGAAACTTTTTGCAACACTCCAGCAACGTGAACTTTGTGCCGACGCTCGTGATGTGTGTCTAGCTACCGGCGAATAGTTTATTTCGTTGAATGCACTTTGCGCCATGCGCCGTTTTCACTTAGCAGATATGGTTTCTGCTCGACCTGCGCGAAGGAAGCGGTACGGTTGATATATGCTGATATGCTTTTCCTCGTAGCGATAAGTAATATTGCCGAATTAATTTGCATATTTGCTAGTTAAATCGTTGCTTCTCAGTATCATCAGCGTTTGTCCAAAGGTGCCTCCAATTTGATGTATTTCAAGATTATTAAGATATTGATGAAAATGTAATGTAGTATTTTTGTAAAAACGGCTTTTGATAAGTATAAACGGCGAATTAATATAGAGTTAAATT
This sequence comes from Anopheles farauti, assembly GCA_000473445.2. NCBI lineage: Eukaryota > Metazoa > Arthropoda > Insecta > Diptera > Culicidae > Anopheles > Anopheles farauti. Next base: position 9,192,074 of record KI915045.1, read on the forward strand.
TTGATTAGGAAAGATTTTCTCTTTCAGTTCATTTTCAGTTCAAATCAGTGGATAGTATTTGCTGAAATTTACTGAAAATAATCTGGTATCATATTTGATATGAATTCGGTTTTTAATAATACGACTGGCGTGAATTCGAAATTCCAAAGCGTCATTTTCTTGAATAATCACGCTACAAACTCCACCCACGTAGGTATTAGTGCCAAGCACAACGGAGCTGGAGCAGAATAATCTTCGTACCGCATTCGATTAAAGGATTGTCTTCGAATTACTACCCAGCGTCGAATGGTGGAATGGTGACCGAATCGTTTTGATTCAATTAGCTCCACTGGCTGCGCTGTATGTATGCTCGTGCAATCCGCTTGTCCGGACCGTTTTATAAGAATTTAATCATCACAGGCGGCGTAACGCCGCCGCGTCCAAAGGCCAGCATAAATCGTGCCGCCCGAGCGTTCGGCTCATAATCAACTATTCTCTTCATTTGTATGCAAATCCACTTAAAGATCTAATCACCCCACATTCACACTGCAGCCGTGCGTGCAGCTGGGGGGGTTTACTTTGGCCGTGCGGTGCGGGGAAAACATGAAGTGTGTCATTTAGCAAGAAACAGCGTTAAACGGCACAAGTTTCCTCCCGAAGCCAACATAAATGCAAACCAAAACGCCGGCACGCCGGTTAAAGTGCACACGAGCCGAACGAATGTTGGGTGCGCGCAAAACGGACGAATTTGTGCACGGAAGCGACGCCGAAAATCTAACCACACGGGCCGAGGGGGTGCGGGAAACCGAGAACAAATCACTTCAAAAGTGCAGTGAAAGTTTTACAACGGCATATCAATGGCAAGCGAAGCGTTTCTGTCGTGTCCGGAGGCAGGCGGTGGGAGTGTTTGGTGGGTTGGTTGGTGACTGCTTTTGCAAGGCGATGAATATTCATGCAAACATTGTACGGCTTGTAACGCTGCACGACCGGAAGGACGCGCTGGAATGGAAGCAAAGATAGCAGAAAGTGTGAAAACGGATTGACGTGGCCGCGGGAGGAAACGATCGCAGATTTGCAATCCATCCTAGGATGGTGAGTGGGTGAGCTTGAGACATGGTTTTCATACAGCTCGAATCGTTCTTACAATGCCATCAACATTGCGGCTAGGATTTGAATGGTTACCGAAAATTTAATTTGGTGCTCTAAATAATTGTTATTTTGAGTAGTTCACTAAGCGAACTGGTGATTTCAATATATTCCTCGGCAAGTAGTTCAGACCTACTTTAAGCAGTTTTGTCAAGGAAGAAAAAGAAGTTTGTCACAATTTTTAGACTCGTTTTTGTAACATTAAATCTTTTGAACTAGAGGTTACAGGCCAGAGTAGTAGAACTCTGCAAATATTTTCTTTTTTTTTTTTGACAAATATTAGTCATAAGCTTTGGAAAGAAACAATGACTCATGGAAAATAGAACTTACCAGGGGGGTTTGTGTGGGTTTCTACTGCCTCTTCTTCTTCAACTCTTAAAATGAAGGTCTTGAAATGATATGTTATGATATCCAGTCAAGAAACTTTCTAGACATACTCCTTTTTGTTGCCATTCCAGGATAAGAATCTGAAAGATAGGAGCCAAATTATAATAGATTTGCGACAGCGAAATGCTCCATCACAGATTGTTTCCTACGCCCATATAGAATGTATTGCATTTCCAAACTTACCAGCAAGCGAAATGCGGAATCGGAAACGAGCGAACCGAACCGAAATGAGCAATCGCAACGGAACGCGCGCTGAATTTCTCCCGGGAATCAGCAGCGCACCATCAAATGGGCGACCATTTTTGCTTCTTCCGTTAATTACATTAAAGATGTGCAGCCTAATGAGTAGTTTCGTCCTGACGATTACGTCCGAATTATCCGCCAAATGGGAGAAGACTAATTACAAGGCCGTCGTCTTCGCATCTCGCTCACGCCCGTTCCCCCTGTGAAGTCTCGCACTGAAACTGTAGCATTTTTTCTTCGATTCTTCCTTTCCATTTCCGGGATTTGCTCCGATCGTCGCAGTCGGCTACACCACGAACGACGTCCTGTACCGCTGGAACAGCGGCCGTACGGCCGTCACCATCGCCGACGACATGAAGCTGTCGCAGTTTGATCTGGTCGAATGGCCGGCCGGAAACGTGACGGATCGGGTGGTCCACAACACGGCCAGTGCTGGTGCAACCGTGCTGAACGGACTGAACAACGCCGATCTCGAGCTCGGCCTCGGGCTGGATGGTGGAGTGGGCCGTGCAACAGGTGCCGGTGGCAACGGCAAACTCTACATGTGTAAGTATCGTGACGTGGTGGGATGGTTGAATCGTTCGATCAGAAAGAACTGGCGTTCGGGTCCGGGACCGAGAGAAACTTGCAGTGACTGAGACGGACGAAAACTTGCGGAGGAAAAACCTCTTCACCAACAAACGAGATAAGACCGAACCAGGCGCATGACGTTCGTGATGTGCCCGGTAGCCACTTCTCGGCGTATTTTACATAATATGTGTGCACCGGCACGGATCCTGGACGATGATCAAATATGGACGAAAGATATTACACTTTTTTAATTACTCACCGGCGAAAGGAATCTTCATTACGCCGGAACGAACGACGGCTGCGGCTCGATAATGGATATCGTTTGGGGTTTGGGGCGTGCCTGACAACCTTCAAAGAGAATATAATCTAAATTGTCGAACAAATCTTCGCTAAGTGCATGGGATTATCGTCGTTCCTGCTCGTATGATGCGGCTTGCAAATTTCCGTGCAGCGTACGAAGCTCCAGGACCATTTTGCTCGAAGCAGATTGTTAAAGAAAAGGTTATCAGATTTTTGTGGGAAACTAAAATGGTTTATTTGTGGAAAGATGCATGGACTTATTGAAAATTATAAAAGCGTTTACTAAGACTACACATGTTTCATCCAGTAAGACTTCATTTAAAGTAATAAGTTCAGTAAATAAGCAAAGTAATAGGCAATCAAATCTCGACAAGCTTTGCCAAATAAAGTTCTAAATTGCTAAAACGATTTACTCGCCATCATTAAATCATTAAACTTGCCCGAAGACCTTAACTCCAGCATACCGGACAGTTTTCCAGGCCCTCTTAGCACCACTTTAGCTCGATTCGTTGTACAACTTTTATAATTGAAAGAGATTTGCCGCGCGAATTCACGCTGCAGTTGTACCAGCGAGCGAAGAATCCAAATTTATTTCGAACCATACATTTCGTGCATAAGGAAAACAGCAGAAATGGTTCGGAAGATATACAAAAAAAAAACAATTTATCCATATCTCCATGAAACCGTATCAGTGTTGTGTTAGCTTGCGCCTTCTCCACATCGTTCAAGCTCAAGGTTATTATCTTGAAGCTCACCGAGCGCGGGCAGCATAATTCAATTCACTTCGCGTCGACGGTAGCATTTTGTTGCCCGTCAGCTCCCTGCTACCTTGCTACCTGCCGGACCGGCTGCGGCAAGTTGATTGTTTCGGCGAGTTTTTCTCCCCCGGTTCTTCCGCCACGAAAAACAACACCGAAAACCAGCTGATTCTGTCGGTTCTTCCTGGCACCCGGGACAGTGGATCAATTTCCCCGTGTAAAAGGATAAATCTCGTTAGGAATCAATTTAGCTTTGTCAAGCGAACGATGTGCTCGCGTTCCGGGCGGTGCATCTTGTCGCAGAGGGTGGAGTTGTTGCGGTTATAGGGAAGATTATCGCAATATAGGGACGCTGTGGAATGGCAGGATGTACGTCCGAATGCGGTAATGCAAATAAGCAACGGAGGCGAAACAAAGGTTGCGCAAAGTGCGATCCTTGCCCGTGTGGACTTCTGACGAATTCGAAGATGAACTTGAACTTGTTTTTCAGCAGATGTTGCTTTCTGTTAAATGGATTTAAATGCGTTAAAAGTTCTTACCTTAATACTAATAAATAAAAAATCAAATAGCAACGTTTTGTTCCTTGTCATTTACACATAGATTGATTTAAATATTTCTTTTGTTGCATTTAAAGAAACGACTTCACCAACGAATAAAATACTTGAAAACTGCAACATATTCCTAAAGTATACTCACAGTTCTCGAGCACACTTTCGCCCGAGTTGCACAGAAAGCGATAAGTCCTGTAATCGTACACGTTTGCGAGGATATCCTCAAAAGGATAATGTCCACGCCACTTCTCGTGTGCGATTTGAGCTGTTATCGGAACACAAATTCGCTACCGATTTCGAGCACTGGTGCGCTCAGCTAACTTGTTAATTCGCACCGTGGCACATTAAACCCTTGACATATTTAACTTTTTTCCACCCTGTTTTTTTTTTATTGCTTCTGAAGTTGATAGATCAGGCGATACGTTTTCGGTGCACGCTTGGCATGTAAACAATGCCACCGGAAAGTATGTCACCCCATTTCAGCGACGCTTATGTGAGTAGACTTTACTAAACAAGTGCTTCGGATGTGTGATTTTATCATCCGAACGACAATTGTTCACTCGATAGGCTGCGGTTGACATATTCATGCGCTCCCGAGTGCGTATTGCAATGAAAAGGATCGCTGTTTTGTGTGGATTCCAGCAAATTTGTATTACACTGTGAATGGTGGCGTTTTTGTCTGAGGCGTTATTTACAGGCAAATAAAATCGCATCGTAAGGGATTTTTATCGGGCACAGGGTGTTCACCAAAAATTCGCAGACATTTTTGTACGTCTCTGTTCACGATTGGTTAAAGCGTGATACTGGAAAATGATTCGGTTGACGCGATTTGCACGGAAACGAAACGGAAGTTCGTGCGAAGCACACATCAGAACTCTTCCTCGGAATGGAAACACGTTGCAATCAGAGTAGGCGCTGAGTAAACATTGAAATGGATGACGCAAACATCATCTTCGAAACCAAGGAGGATATATTTCATAGACCTTGTTCAAAACACTCAATCAAAGAATGGGAGTAGCAACAGTAGAAGTAGATGGAAGAACATGGGGAAGCTTCACCATTTTTAGTATTCGATATTACCAAATAAGTTACTATATTCAATTAGAAAATTTTAAACAAGACATAGATTTTAATTTCCCTACAATTAATTTTTAAATATTTTTTCTACATTTTTTATAACAACTCCTTTTCTCACACACAAAATGCGTGTGAAATTCGTCGTCAGATCGTTGCGTTTTTTTCTCTGTTTCTCTCTTCAACTCAACACTAATCGAACCACATGACAGACGAGAGTAAACAAACAAACCTGAAATTACAACCGTTCCAGGAGTCGCGCCCGCTTCCTAACGAAGGCATTCCGTGTCCGTGGCGGCTTCCGTAATCTCCTTTTCTTCGTGGCTGGCTACATTTCACTTCCGTTCCGGTGTATCACATTCCCCCGACGGCATTGCATTAGTGTGAACATGTTTCAGCACGGTGAGGGAAGGTGATTAAAATTTCCGTCCCGTATGTGCCGGAATTTCGATTCGGAAGCAGCCGTCGTCGTTTTTTTTTCTTTTGACTATCACTGTTCCCTTACGCAATTTTTCTTTGCAGACGAACGACGAGACGCGTATAAGTAAACACATACATAGTCGCTCTTAATGTGGGAAACAAAAGGGATTTGAAATGGAGATTAATTATACGGGAGAATGTTTTGATCGTTGCATAATGAGCCGAAGTTAAGGCGCTTTAAATCGGATGAAACGTTATGACTAACTGGCGACACTCTATGTTACCTTTCTCCAATCCACTCCTAATCGCTTTTTAACACTCGTGTAATAATCGATCATTTCTAAAGTTTGACACCTAGTAGTCAAATGTTCACACCATTAGTCCGTTGGAAGTAACAGAGACACTTTAAGAAGGTTTCTAATAGAAAATTCTTCCAGGACTCGGCTTCTTTTACCGATCCACCCTTGCGAGGGCTCCTCATCCACAGCTTTCGCTTGCCGACGACGCATCGAAAATCGTTTTGCCCACCCTCGCAAACGTACTCGGTTCGATTATTACCCTTTTCAGCATCGACGCTCGGGAATATTAATAGCTTGATAAATAGGGAATCATCTATTCAAATACGGCAACCCTGGCAACCCCGTCAGCGAAAACGCGGCTTTGTGGTTCGGGGCGTTGTCCCGATAATAGGACAACAGATTGTTATTCATGTTTCCAGCGCGCGGTACGATGGAAAAGGGAATTGAGTTTGGAAATTGACGGGGAATGGGGAAGGTTCGGAAGGCGCGCACATACTGATAAGGAAGGTTGATTGTGATTTGCATCCGATTTTTTTCTCTTCTTCAGCGGAATACTCCATGCTGCTGGTGAGCTTCCATCTGCAGAGGCACATGGGCAACTTTCTGATCCAAGTGTACGGGCCGTGCGTGCTGCTGGTCGTCCTGTCGTGGGTATCCTTCTGGTTGAACCGCGAAGCAACGGCCGATCGGTAAGGATTGTCACGGATGGTTACAAACAGCTACTAATGCTTTTCCTTGCAGTGTTTCGCTCGGCATCACCACCGTGCTGACGATGACGTTCCTGGGTTTGGAGGCGCGAACCGATCTACCGAAGGTGCCGTACCCGACCGCGCTCGATTTCTTCGTGTTCCTCTCGTTTGCGTTCATCTTCGCGACGATCATCCAGTTCGCGATCGTGCACTACTTCACCAAGTACGGTTCGGGCGAGTGTTACTTCAGCGTGGACGAACTGACGGACAGCTCGGACGAGGACGAAAGCGATCGGGAGCTGTTGGACCGGGACCGGAATAGTGCGGGTCAGTCCGGAACCGGCGGTCAGCATCACGCCATCAACATCGGCCCATCCACGTCCAGCCAGCGGTGCGTTGGCAAACGGTGTACGACCTCGATCACGTCCATCAGCGGTGCGACGGGTAGCGGCACGACGGCGGATTCGCGCATTATTGAGGTTATACCGCTCTCGATGTGCTCGTTCCCGCTCACCCCGAGACGCAAAACACCCAAATCTTCCTGGACGGATGTGTCCTGCTTCGGTGGTGGTGCTTGCGGCATCGAGGATGACCCATCCAGCGATCGTTCGCCACCGGCCGGTAGCGGTTCCACCGGCGGGGAACGTGCACGATCGTACGGGGCCTCCATTGACACTGCCACTACCTCGTCCTCGTTCACGTCCTCCACTCCCACGACAACCGCACTCGGCGGGAAGCACGCCCGGCGACGATCCGGTGGGACCAACCGCACCGGTCCAACGCCACATCTCACCATCAACGCACCGCTAACGACCGCAGAAGCACTCGGTGCGAATGGACATCGGACGCGGCGGCGCAGGAAACGAGCGCCCCGCTTCAACTCCGTCTCCAAGATCGACCGTGCCTCGCGCATCTTTTTCCCCCTGCTGTTCCTGGCCATCAATGTGTTCTACTGGTATTTGTATCTGTCGCGCAGCGAGCGACTCCCGCAGCAGCACCACAAAACCGGCTAGAGTCCACAAGAGGCTAGGAGATGTGTTGCCGGCACCAAAATGGCAACACCAAACGCAAACCAATTGAAGTAGTATTTTGATCTTGTGCCCTCCAACGAAATGGCCGCTCAAAGTCTTACAACTACCACTAAGCTGTAGCAATAATAGTAACGCAGTAACGCCAATCGCGAAACACGACACGAAGTAGGCGTTATAAAAAAAATTCTTTCAAAAGCGATACAAAACGTAGTGTAGTGAATGTAAAGTTGCTAAAATTGCATGTGCCAAATGTGAAAAAAACAAACAAACTAATTTGCCATAAACTGAAGTAGCTGCTTCGGGGTTGGACACAGATAGAAACTATTTGTCGGTAAGAATTCGCGTGGGACCAGATGCGCTTACACCACTAGGAAGAATTGAAGCCTGCCCCCGTTCATCCGATAGCCACAGGCGGGCTGGGGATTGTTTGGTTTTCGTTACGGCGTGCGCGCACGGTTCGGCGGGAAGAAGTTTCTGGGTCAATTTCGGGCAGTAAATGGCTCCACGCGGAGTTGTGCCGGCGCAGTACAACAACGGTTGAGGGACATAGCAGCGCAAAAGAACGTTACCATTAGCAGAGATTTAACAAACAAAACAGAACAAAAATGGCCAAATAGTAAATGATGTTGGATGTGTGTCGGCAGTAGTGAAATAAAACCGATAGTGTTCATTGGTGCTTAAACGCGTTTCAAAGGGAGTGCGTCCGAAAATAGGTACTGCAGGCGGTTTAATATACTGTCTATTTGAACACTATATTAACCATTTGTTTGGATTTATCTGACACGGTATGAGGTAATTATAACCTTAAAAAAAAACTTGCATTGTTTTCTTTCGATTTTAGCAGTCACTGTGCTTACACAGCGCCAACGCTATTAGATACTTCTATTATAGAATAGCACAAGCTAGGTTAATTAGTAATATTTTCTCAATACTGATAGCTCTAGCGATAAGATAAGTGAGACTATCTTGCGAAGAATGTGCTGGTGAATCATAAATCATTACTTCTCCAAAACACGTACAAGCACGGTAAGGTTTTATTGTGTTTCTATTTATTCCAAAGCTTCGCAATGCGATTTATTTAGGTACTTTATAACACGTTTTTTCAACATTCGTTTGACAATGTTTTTGTTCATCTTGTGCCGCTGAAAAATAAACTTTAAGTTTTAGTACAGCCCACCAACGCTATACGCTTACAAATACGGCAATAAGTCACCAAGTTTAGCGACGTACACATCCGGGACCTGCGCTTTGAGCGCTGGATCATCGCACGCAGCATACTTTTCGATATCGCTCGCTTTATGAATACCTGTTTCGACCAGCAGCGTCTGGAAGTCGCAGTTTTTGCCCAGCAAAATGTCCGTGTTGCACCGATCGCCGATCATGAGCGTCCGTGCCGGGTTCACGTCGTACTCTTTGCGTATGATCTCGCAAATGTGTGGATTCGGTTTACCCATCACGATCGGATCGCGTTCGGCACATGTTACCACGGCCTTTACGATGCTGCCCGTGCCGGGAATGACCCGGTCAGGCATCGGAAACCTTTCATCCGTGTTCGTGCCGATAAATATTACGTCCGGATTATTCAAGTACGATGCAGCTTTCATCATTTTCACGAAGCTAAAATGCTCGTCGAACCCGACAATCACGGCACCTACGTCCGGATCGGGCACAAAGTTGGTCACCGTGTCGGGCAGGCTGCCATTTATGTTGTCCGGACCGATACCAATGTGCTGAATGCCGACAGCATCGAGCTCCTTTGTTATACCCGTTGAACCGATTACGTAGACGGTTTTAGTAAATCCAATATTTTTCAGGTACTGGGCAGCAAGATACGCGGTCGATATTATGTTATCCTGAAGTGAGGAAAAACAATCATTGTGTAAGGCATCATCAACTCAAAAAAAAAACACCATATGGTTGTAACACTTACGATTGTAACATTGAACCCAAGTTTGACCGCTTTCTCCACAAACTCGGGACGAGTTTTGGTGGAGTTATTCGTCACAAAGAATAGCTTTTTGCCATTCGCGATGAAACGGTTTATGACTTCCGGTGCACCGGGTAGTGGGTTATTATCCACCCAAATTACACCATCGCAATCCGTCAGCACCGTATCGAAGGAATCGATCCACTCTTTGACCTCGGCCGGTGAAAGTGATGCAAGATTCGTACCACGGTATTTGGACATTTTGGTTATATTTTTCACACTGAAAGAGCAAACAATGTTGAAAATGGAACTGGGAAGATCTGTACTAATTTTTATTAACTTACGACCGTATTAAAAAGGACATAAAACTACGAAGATAAACAGCACCAGCACCAGTCCGGTAAAAAAACCGTCGTCAAGCAAAAAAGTAGGAAAACAACAACAAATCTGACATTGATCAATGTCAAACGTCAATGGTCGTTCGAAACAGACCCAAGGGACATTTCTGTTCTCTTTGTGTTTCGGTGTACCATCAAAAACCAGGCGAAATTTCGCATGTGGAAATTTAAATAAACTGATATATTCCCCACCCGACAATTTACAGCTAGTTTGTTCGCGAGAAATGTATCTTATGGAAAGCTGAAGCGAAATAGAAATACATTTCATTTCAAACTAGCTGTGAATGTTCTGCCGGGATCGTCTAATAACCGCATCATTTGTTCGCTACTCGTTTCCACAGTGGAAGCTGAATGTAACGAGCTGCGAGGAGCAATACGTTTGACATTTGTTGTTGCTGCTATTGTCATACAAGAAACAAAAAATCGAAGCAGAAGGACGTGTTTGTTTGCGCTGTGCCGTGTAGTGAATTTAAAATTCTTCGCTTTGCATTAGCGAAACAATACCTTTGCTCTGGATCTGATCCATCGTGGGATCAGATCCTGCTTCAAGCCTCGAACAGTGTGCTCATCTTTGGAAAATATGTTTTCGCCAATGTTTGTTCAAAACCATTGAAACCGATATCCTCAAACCAATCTACGACGAAAGGGAGCAGCTCGCGATCAGTAAGAAAAGTGTTCGCAAATCAGTGGAAGTGGTAGCTTGAAATGCGGCGCAAATTGTGAAAAGTGTTCAAGTGTCATCACAACAGCCAAAAAAAAAGAATGATGGATGCAAAGGCTCAGCCCTCCCAGAAGCATCCTGTCTATCGTCGTCGCTGCCTGCCGTGATTTGATTACGGTGCTGCCTAAGGGGGTGTTAGTTCACGAGATAAAAGGCTTGCTTTTGTAACACACCTCGACGGTGTGTTCGAATATTCAGGAAAAATTTACTAGTGTTCTAAATCCAAACGCATTCAAAAACGTTTGGTCCGAAAAGTAAGTGCAAAACGGTGTGATTTTAGGAAAAATTTAATTAATTAGTAATCTCCATTGCTGCATAACTTTTGCACCACGCGTAGCTATAGTAAAAACGATCCTGTGTGAGTGTGCGATTGGTATTTCTCCCCGCAAGTGTGTGTGTGAATATTTGGTCTTTCTCTACATGCGCTCTCGTTGTCCAAGGGTGAAGGCCAAACATGCGAAGAAGATGCTGCGAGCGACGAGCAAGACAAAGAACACGTCGTTAGAAAGCGGGGTAGAATCGATTTACGTTCTTGCTGCTGGGGAGTAGCAGCCATGAGGGGGGGGGGGAGGGGGATGAAGAGGAGGCACTAACTCGACGTCGAAGGGCTGCCGACCTTTCACTTCTCCCCTCTCTTCCTGGGGGTAGCAAACGCACGGGTGAAAGCAACGTTGCTAGGTTCCCCGTACCCTTCCTCCCATCAACGGGCTTTTTTCGTTGTGCACCTCCCTCCCACCCTCAAGTTTGGGGCCACGGTCGCGGTCCACATACACACACACACACAGGGGAAGTTTGTGAATACGTCAACGCACGCGCGCACGGTTCCATCTCGCATGTAAACAATTCTTGCCACTCACAGCAATCGTCGATCCTGTTGGTTTGTGCGGCACGTGCATTGTTTCGAAAGGCCAGCAGTACCTCGCAGTACGAACGGCGAGCGAATCTCAAGTGGCAAGCTCGTTCCAATAATATCACAACTCAACCGCGTTTGAAGGTGGGCATCAAATAAGCACAAAACAACGCTTGACGCCTACGGTGGGTGATGGGAAGTGTCCGAGGGGGCGGCATCTGTTTTGGTTCATAAAGCAGAGAAGGTCATCGGTGTGTGTACGATACCGTGTGTGTGAGTGTGTGAGTGTGGTTAGGTTAGGTTGTGAGCTCGTTTGTGCCGTTGTTTCTTACCACGTAGACCTCCCGTTGTGGGAATCTTTTGCCGAAGAGCCGTCTGCATGGTATTTTAAAATTTTATCACAATTGTTACCAACAGCAACGTAAAACGACAATAGAAGAAAAGAGAAATTTGTCGGATTTAGATGAGCAGCAAGATTAGGCAAAAGTAGGCGTTGGAGCAGTGTGTTTACTCGTGCAGTGGCAGTGCCCAAAATGTGTGTTTTCCTGCTCAAAAAGCAGCCCATTTCGTTTGAAATATGATTGAAAAAATCTTGGAAATAATTTGTGCCAAATTTCCCTCCCAACCAGCAACCCGTTTGCGTTCGGCGGTGAATGTGTGATAAATCAAACGGCCACAGTATGGCCGACGGTGGTGGCAGTGGTCGCACGGTTGTTGCATCCGAAGCAAATGGCGATGGCGGCGGAAGTGCGACGGATGCGACGACGACGACGACGACAACCCGCAGCAATCTCAGCGAATCTCCCGCACCCGGTGGACAACGCCTGGGGCAGAACGACAGTGTGCAGCAGCAGTTTACACGCTTTGCGGACTATTTCGTAATCTGCGGACTGGACCTGGATTCGGGCCTCGAGCCGGACCTCTTTGGTGGTAAGCATTTTTCCTATTACATGCGTTTTACACAGTGAAATACACTTGTACAACCGACCAAATATTTATGTGTGGTTTACCACTATACCATGGGAACACTTCTCCCATGTTCTCCCGCTTTATCCGCGACCCGGACGATATCAATTGCGGTCAATTAATCTCAATTGAGTGAAAGGTCGCTACTCTCTATCCCTGCTGCTTGTTTACGTTTCGTAAAGCGGCCCACCGAAGGAACGAAATATGTTCTGTGCGTTCTTGAACCCCGCACAATGCACCATGAAGTAGCTTCTTTAATGTTTCGACGGCAGAAAGACAGAGCAGGAAGCTCACACAAATTAAACCAATTGAGCTAAATATAAAGAGTTTGCTGCTCGCCCGTCCCGGTGCAGTGCGTGTCAGTTTTTTATCAAGAACATGCAATCGCTAGCAAGCTCAAGAGTTGCGTAAAGTAAATGTGAAACAAACGAATGCAAGACGAATGCAATGAAACTGCTAGTTCATTGATTTTGTGTCCAACTGATACGCATAAACAATTTATCATGCACCTTTTGTGTGGCGTGTTGCTATCGTTTCAAGCGAGCTTCCGGCTTCTGCCACGTGCTTTTGTGTCAAGCAAAGGGTCGTTTTTTGTTTTGATTATTTGCTATCAAATGGAGGTTGAAGGGAACGGCTGCAAATATGGTTGACGCGGGAAGAAGTCGTGCTATTTTTTTGTAGCAGTTATTACAATCACTACACAAAGTAACGCCAATAAAACTGTCTGTGAACTTTGTTCTATTTTTGAACGATATTTTTTCGAACACATTTTTCAAAACTATTTTCCTTTGCTGCTAATGTTACTTGTTATGCGTAACGATCGTATGAATACCAACGGTTCTTGTTGCACACAACAATTTATGCTGATGTTCTCAAGTAACTTAACCCTCCTATGGCTGGAAGGTTTAATAAATTGTAGGAATGAAAAAAAACGCTTGCCGCTCGGTTAATGGTGTGGGAAAAAGTTTGCGGGTAAGCTGTTGACCAACACAGTGCCACAGACAAATTGCTCCAAGAATGTGCCCTCCTCCCCCTCCCCCACACACATACATGCAGCGTGTCTGGGAAACGAACGGGGTAGGTTTAACATTGGTTTGGTAGTTTCACCCCAGCTCGTCGGTGCGTTCAAGCTGGAAGCTAATTCTTCAATTGCCCGCCCAGACATGTGTCGTATGTTGAGGTGCGGTTGAACGAACTGAGATGCTGAAATAATGCTGTGGGGCTCGTTTTTTGCTACAGTGGATGTACGACCATTATTAGCACAGTGTGAGTTGGAAATAATTGTATTTCTTAATAATCGTAGAAAAAGGGGATTCAAACTTTTATTAATAGTTTTTTTTAAATCATCTTGAAACCTTACGAAATAAACTTACAATGGGTTAGTTGTTGTGGATGATTTTTCTTTAAATTTTATGTACAAGTTGAGTGAAAGCTATTGATCAAAATCAAAAGTTTCGAAAGCTCATAACGAGTGAAAAATGTCTTGGTACTGTTTATTTGGAATGGAGCGTCACGTCCGTTTGGTGCTATTTGACATTTGCAATGAGCCCAGTTGGATGGCCGTTGGCTCCCAGCGGGGTTGTAGCCAGCTGCACCCACTGGGGAGACAAACGTTTATGCTTATGCCCCATGAAAATCACAATATATGCTTGCCGTTTAGGAGCATCGTGGTGCGAAACGTTACTACCACTGGTCGCGTCACGAACGCTGTCACGATTTTCAAAGATGTGGCAACTGCAAAGTCGCTGTAGGCATCGTTTAACACAGGTGTGTTTGCTGCTAAAGTGTTGCCATTAGGAGAGTATAAAGTTTAAGAAATGGATCGTTGAACGAACCATAAAATGCTCAAATGCTAAATGTCAGTTAGAAGTGAATTTAATGCTGCTGAATTTAATATAAAGTTTGTGATTTAAAGCCTGTTCGGCCTACTCCGGAAGGAAACTGCAACGGTTTCAGAATCTGCACGTTTTTGTTATAAAATTTTTAAGATTACATCATGAAAACAGCCGGAAAAACAATGCAGGGAGTATATAATTTGTAAAGCGAAAACAGAGACGATTTTTTTACATCTATTGTAACTCCTACAGCAAAATTTATCTGTGAATTTCAAAGAATTAGTTCCAATTTCCATTACAACTATATCACAAATAAATTACGAACGAGAATGAATTATGAATAAGCTTGATAACAAATCCACCCTGATTGGTGCGACCCAGATCAGCAAAACGATTTGTGTTTTTGTGTGGATGTGTGCGATTTCGTGACGTATTTGCCGTCGCGTTGTTCGCATCGTACTTTCGCCGAAAAGTGAAATCGATGGCAATGGAAGGAAACCATTTCGATGGGCGTGAGTCATTAAAAGTGATTGACACAAATGTGGGCGATGATAATGCACGTGCTGTCGCCGCACTTGATATCGCAAGTAGGCAAGAAGTGGAGCAATAAAGCATTGTTAAACTGACAAGCATAAACTGATATGATGATCGTTAACCTTTTACCAGACATGTCTCCTGAGATATCGCATGGACGGTAATGATGTTTTGATAAATAAATACATCAGTATTAATAAAGCGTTTTCTGCACACCGAGCAGACTGTGTGCAGTGCTGAGTTCACTGACTTATACATATTCTCATATCGCAAAGGACTATCAACAAATAAATAAACTTTACGATCCCGACAAGGTTCACGTTACCCGACGGCAAAGCATAGACCAACAGGCATTAGTCATACTACCGTCGCCGCTGCCGGTCGTTTTAAGATCCCTAATGAGCTTTTCCTCCCGGGCGCTTTCGCCTTTATTCGTTCGGAAAAAAACACCTAACCACCAATCGGATAAATGGGTAAAACCACATTGCTGCGCACTCCAACTCGGTGGAAGATGATCCTTCCGCAAAACGGACTTACTTACACTATGGCCCGCCAGAAGCCAGAACTTGCCGCACCTTCACAAAGACCCGACTTGACTGTCCTGTTCTCCGATAGAGACCCTCGTTATTGTCTGGCTCGTCGTAGGGCGAGCTTTGTGGGCGAAGGATTCAGACCAAATGGCGCCGAATCTCGCTGGCTGGCTGGCTGGTTCGCGTCTATTTGCGCTGACGGGGAAATGACTTCCAGACTCCGGAAGACCGCCGCTTCCGGATGCGAACGCGGTGCCAAGTATCGATTTTTCATTCCGTCCGCTTCGTTCTTAACGCTTCAAGTTTGCCGCCTTGTTGCGATGTACAAGAGAGACCATGGCATTTGTTTGCGTGCGATGAAGTGAAACGCTTCAATATCCTTTTTTAATCCTGATATGACTTGGATATAGAAGTGGTGAGGAGGAAGTTTTGATAAATTGTCTACGGGCGAACGTTTTGGCGAGGATTTTCTTCGGATTTATTTATAGTTTGCTGCATTCTTAGAGCAAAACTATTATTTTCGCCCTACCAAGCAAGGAAACCATTTTAAAAATGATAAAAATAAATCCAAACCGTGATTGTTTTACAAGAAAAGGAATATTAAAAACTAAAAAATTGGAAAATATACGCATTTTGCTCTCTTCTCCCATTGTTTGTTTACCTTGGGCAAACAGTTTCTTCCACGCATGGAAGTTTTGTAAGTGAAATTAATCTTCACCAACCCGGAATTACCTCTCGGCATTGCAAACAAACATCGATTTCGAACATCGGTTGTGGGCGCATCCGCCCGGGCATATCTTTTTATTGCAGCAATTACGCCAAATTGCATTGTGTTGTTTCTGTTGCCGAGAACCCTATCTCTTCCTGCCGACCTAAATCCTGAATCACGAAAATCGAAGCTAGTAAAACATCCGTCGGTTCGCTAGTAGATGGAAATTGCATGGCTTCTGTTTACATTTACCCGTACGGGGCGCAAAAAAGAAAAACAACGCGCACGTTACGCAAGTGACCCCAGAGCAAGCATACATTATTCAGCAGGTTTGTTCCACGGATGGGTCCTAAAAGAACGCTCGCTCGACGGGGGATTTGCGCGTTTTGGATGGACGGTCGTTTCGCTTGGACGCAAAGAATCCGGCTTTGGTTCGGTGATTGCTTCGGCGGATGTTTATGAAAAACACCGCAGACGACTCGGTGTGGATCCTAAAATAATCTTGCCTTTGAAATGTGAGTCGCGAACTCCGCCTCAGCTGTTGTCCCCCGTGGGGGGGAAGACGCTTGCGATTAGAACCGGAACCCTTTGGTCGGCCTTTAACGAAACGCATCTTTCGTCCAAACTCTCCGGTGGTGGTTGTACGAAATGTCGCAAACGTGCGTTTCGTTCGGTTAGCCGATTGGTACACCGCCATAACCAGCCACTGGTGTGGCCAACCGATTCGGCCCGCGCCATGAGGCAATTGGTTATTGGTGCACAAATTTCAACCCACCGAGAAGCGGCAGATCCCCCCCACCGATGGAGGGTGGAATGCGGGGAGGGGGTTCATAAAAATTGAACAGTAGTGTTTCGGGCAAGCAGAGGCTTTTTTGATGTAAGACGCGTTACGATGGATTCGTGTTGAGAAATCTCGAGAGATCAGTCCGCAACAGCAGCAGCATGCCAATACCGAACTGGACTGGAAAAAGGATTGCATTGGATTATCTCGGATGGATAAAAATAATGGAGAAGAAGTCATTTATTTTATTGTTCGGTTTTATTCGCCTTTTACATGTGCGATAACCCTCGTGAGTAACCCTTTTGGGCGCGCGCGCGTTTGCTGTGTGTAGGACGCGATGTAATCCGTGATTCAACATTATTTATGTTATGCATTTAGGTTTTGCCACCAGATAAGATAAAAAAGATAAAGATAAATCATACAATTGGTTCTGCCCATGCGGATGATAAACCTAGCGGTTGACTCAGTGATATGCAATTATCAACGAATATTTGTTTATTTATGTTTTGGTTGTGCTCGATTTACAGTGGCGGTCATTATAATATGGTCATTTATTGTATTACAAATTATTTTTAAAATGCATTTTGAATATGGTTCTTGGGGTGAAAATGAGTACGTTCAAGAAAATATGTATCATAAAACATATCAGAGAATTTTAAATTAAAAAAGAGAATTTTTTTTACAGATATTAGAGAATTTTTAATAAAAACAAAATAAATTGCTACAATGCTCATAATTCTTGCCGTTTCGCTCGAAAGATATTTTATTGCTGACTGGCTTTTTGTAGTATTATGTTCGAATTACTATTATTAACAAAATGTTATCAGAAGCCGCTTCAATCACTAGAAATCATATATTATTCATATCCCATTTATACTCTACATCACACTTCTTCGTTCATCAACGTCTCCTTCGACAGATTTACAAGAGGATTTATCCGAAGCTCATGAACCAGCTGGCTTCAACGAGCTGTCATGATAGCCGAAGGCTTCGAGAGAACCAAACTAATCCAATTTGGCAGATCGGTGTGTTTTCCGTCTTTTTGTAAATTTACTTTCCAATAGCTTTTCGAATCCTTTCGGCAAACACCTTCACACACCTGGTGCTCACCTTTTTTTAGAGAGAGGGAATTGGGAAGAGAGTGGGAGGAGGGGAGGGGGGGGGGGGGGGGGGTGTTGATAACTTCTGCGCATGCCATACTACCACCGAGCGGTCACAGCGGTCGGTCCCAGGGCTGCTTGTGGGAGGCAAAGCCGATTCTGTGCTCTTGAAAGTTCAGCGGCTGGTCGTCCCCTGGAAAAATTTTTTTTTTTAACGGTAACGACCTTGAAATGGTTACAGTTCAGCGAGCCCCGCGAAGCACCCGCCGCGCGGGGTTTTCCCCCGCACCCTCCCTCGGTTGTGGTGTTTTCTTTGGATGTTTCTTCGATTTCACTTTTACCTTCGTCCATCAACACCAGGCCACCACCTCCCTCTATTGGCAACTTTCACTGTGAACTTGCACTGACAGCACTGCTGCGAATGCAGCTCGCTGATATTTGATGGTTTTCGCACTTGGGAATGGAGTGTTAAATGCGGTGATTTTACAATTACCGACGACCGCGCGCTCCCTCCTCGGCCTGCTGGACAGGTTTTGTGGGCTGGGCTGCCTCGCCCAGAGGTGCATCTTTTGCACACACACACACCCCGTAATTTCTACATTTCTACACCGCGCGTCCGGTCGTCCACCTGGTGGGCTGCATTTGGAACCCAGCCTCGAATGCTTCGAACGCTTTGCGGCAAATTCATCACCACTTCCTGAACGCGGGGTTTTCTTGTTTTCGCCACAGTCACAGCCGACAAATTTCCCATACACTACCGTGCCAGAAAGGCAAAACTTGAGCCCCCATTTTCACGGTCTCACCGGTTGCGGGGTAGGTGCGTGCAATTGTTTATTGTGTTGCGTGCATCGAAATTCAATGGGGAAAGACCAGTGTGGGGCCGCTCGGGGAGGGGTTTCTTGTTTTCTTTCCGCCTGGCAGATAAATCGGCGACCTTAATTTTGTAAGGAGACAGTTTTTTTTTCTATTTTTTTAATCAGACAATAGCCTTCAAATGTGAGACGATACGAGCACGTACATACCGTTTCCCGCCTTACATGGGGTACTAAAGAGAGGTTGAAACGATCGCAGGCAGTGAAGTAGTATAGCCAATGCTGTCAAACTTTTTACAAAATTATTTACAAATATATTATTGTACAAATTTTATTTTTTGGAGATTAAAAGTGGCGTTTTCCCCACTTTACATAAACTAAAAATTAAGCTGGCATGGTGCTGAATGTTGAATATTCATGATAGCCAAATTTGTCGTTACATTTGCTTCGAAATATAGATATATAAAAAGTAAATAATGCCCATATTTAATTTATTTTAGATTGAACTATTCTTCAATATTGGTCATTATTTGTTTGAATAATGCGCTTTAACCTCGTCGCCATCGCCAGTAATACGCTCAGTATATATTGATTGATGGCTTATTGATTGCGTTACTTCTCTGGTGGCTCTCGTCTCATCGCAGCCTAAGGTCCGGTCGTACATATGCGGCAAGGAAGCTTCTTTTTTTCGAATTCCAATGGCGCAATCGATTCCCCCGCCGTTTCGTTTCTTTTTGTACCTTGGAGAAAGTTGATGCTAATGAACTTCCCTTAGCGTACCGATGCATTCGCCAGCGGGCAGTGTGTATTTGGTTGCCAAATGGAATGCCACACGGAGCATAGAAAATTTGCAAAAAAAGTGTATAATTATTTCATTTTATTCCATTTTTATACAAACTTCACCCGTTTCACCAGTTGTCCATGGTCGTATAAGAAAATTGTCCCTCCTACTGCCCGCCTCACTCACGTGACTTTGCTTCATTTCTTTTCGATCTGCTTCGACGCCAAATGTCGACGGAAAATTTGTACGTCACGTTTGAAATTCGCGCAATCACGTCACCCAATTCCCATGGCCAGCCTCACACGCTCACGCTCTCTATCTCCTTTTCTCTCTCTCACCCCCTCACTGTCTTTTGGTGACCGATGTGACCGACTTTTGAGGGAATGAAAATTCACATGTCTGCTCCCGATACGCATTCGTACGTTAATATGTGAGACGGAGAGAAAGACCGCGCGGAGAAAAGCGGCAGAATCGTGCGAGAAACTACTCCTCCAACTTCCGCAAACGCCGAAACGACAAACCCAATTTCGCGCCACGTCTCGAGAGATATTTATTCATATTTTGTTTGCATGTTTCGCCGTTCCTGTCGTGTATTTTGACCGCAGTTAGAAGGAAGTTTGCAAATAAATATTTGCCTGACTATTTCTGGACGTTCGTCATTTCGCCAACTGCCGATAAGCATCACCTGGTTTACGTATTTATGTTTTTTTGTAGCGTCATATTCCTGCAACTCCTCCAATCGGCTGATGACAGGGCACCGACAGGCAGCAGCCCATTTGCGGGACGGGTCTGTGGAACTATTAATTGCTGTTTGAGGTGTGATTTATGATGTTTGATTTCCCCAGTACGTGGCCATGCGCCGACTTCTCTAATGGCCTCTACATTCACGTTGTGATGGCTTATTCTATCAAATGCCGCCAGATTGTTGTGGTATTGGTGTACAATAAGTTTAGAAAAATGCTATATTTTTTCACAAAAAATGCCCTTGGAGTTTTGTGAACATCGAAGCATAAGGAATCAAATACCGAGGATGAAATTGCAACAACTTTTTTTGGAAAAATTTTAATTAGCTTGGAAATATGGCATATTGAATTTCCGTCCAAATTTCATACAATAATCGCGTTTCTTTGATAGGAATATTTGTGGATATATCTTTATTTTGTTGTATATAGTATAGAATCAATAATTATTTGGTTTAAACAACGTATCCGACCCATTGTTGTTTGACACACAACAACGCGCACCTTTCAAAGGCCACATGCACAGACGGATGGAGCAAAACGTTTCACTAGCTACTACCTCCAAAAAACCACCACTACATTTAATCAACTAATGCGTCAGAGACTTGTCAGGTGGGGGAAGTCATAAATATAATGCCTACCATGAAAAAGCATTCTTCTCTGTAAAACTCGACAAACGCTGCGGATGGCCGCTTCAGCGGACAAGTTCATCCACCCCACGGCGCGGCCATGGCGTGAGCAGAAAAGGATTCATTTCATGTCACGAACCAATTTCCTCCAATGCCCCTGACGATGGGGGACCGTGGAGGTCAGCAATAAATAAGCCTTGAGGGGTGGGAGGTACAAATTTTCCCGCAGGTGACACAACGCACCGAACGCGGTTGTGGACGTCCCAAGAAGTTGGCTGATCGATGAGTCATGTTAGTTTTCTGCGATTTTCTCCGCCAGATGCGTTGAAGAACTTTGCGACTTTGAGACGTTTTACCTTGGAAAGTGTTTTCTATCGGTCCCCCGGGGGTAAAAAGAGTTCATAAGTGTTATTAATTAGAAAGCATTAGCATCGATTAAGGTAAAGCTGCTTCCTGAAATGCAAAATCGAAGCTAACATGCACGTACTTACGAAGTCCGGTGGGAAAAGGAAGTTTATCTGTCCTGCGGACCGATTGAAGTACGGCGTGTCGACGCTAGCCTCCTCTAATGGCTGCAGTTTTGTAGCATGGGAATGGATGGCTCCCCTATGTTTGTGCCTTTTTTTTCCTTCATTTGCGATAGCTATTAATTTCCGCCGTGCTGGTGTTGAGGAAGCGTTTATTCGAAACCACCATGCTCCCTAGTACATTCGAATTCGAACCGAAGGTGCGTTCGTCCATAACCGCTCGTGTGTTTGGACTCAAAGCATTCAAACAGGCAGCTCCAACTGGACGCGAGGTTGGTAGACATTGGCTAGAAAAATAGTCCACGCCTGACTGACCACCTTCGAAAGTGAAATCGGAAGTATTTTTCTTCCCCTCCCCTCTGCCTCTGCGTTCCTCCAGTAGTGCCCACGAGCAGTAGCAGCTTTGTTTTGCTGCTAGTGTACGTTCGCCTGCGTTTAGCCAAAACCCGAGCCGGGAAGTCGGTAAACACCGCGTTTTCTCACTCGGATTGATCGTGAAAAAAGGGAAGCGAATATTAGGCCGGTAAATGAATAAGTGAAAACAAAATCATCAGCGTTCGCCGGTTTGAACTAGGGGCGCTCGGTGGGGGAGGATAGCAGCAGGCAGCAGTGCTTTATGGTCTTTTACCACTTTGCTCTCGATGAGCCCTAAATGAGCCGGGTCATAAAATATTCACGTCGGGGTGGGTTTACCCCCTAACGATCGTTGGAGTTCCATTGTTTCCGTCCGTAATGAGCCGGTGCTAATTTAATCATCGGTAGCATCATCTCGTCCCAATCAGGTTCTCCCGGGGAAGAGAGCTAGAGAGAGCGAGAGCGTCGGTGGAGATCCCATGCAGTTGGTTACCTGGTAGCTGACGCTTTTGCTTTTCAGAATGATGGAAAGGTATAACCTAGAGAAAGCCTCACCGTTGTCTACTCGGATGGTTAAAAAATAGTCAATCGCTGGAGCTTGTTGCTCCTCTATAGATTAGGCTCTAAAGGAAAGCGTTTCGTGTACGCTCGGATTTATGTTCATGAATGGTCTATCAAAGTTGTTGTTTTCAACGTTGTTTTCTATAGGACTATCTACGGCATTGCTCCGTTTCCGATAAGCAATCAGCTGACAGTACCGAACCGCCTGCATCAGCTTGGCAAATCGTGGTAAACAGCAGCGAGGGGTTTTTCGTTTACGTCAGCTTCCATTTATTTTAGTCTGGCATTTGCCCGGCTGATGGCATTATCAGTAACAAATGTTTGCGTTCGTTTTTTTTTTTTGTACATGTGTTTGTTTGGGTGAAATTTTTTTGATTGGACGATTGAGCGCTGAGGCTGTTATGGATATACATTTCAGTTTGTTTGACAAATGTTTCAAAATGATAGCTTAGAAGTCTAAAATACTGATTGAAGGAAGAAACTTCCATTATTTGGTTAGATCATCCCACATAATCGTAATTCTCTTCTCAAACTTCTCCACTTAGTCTCCCTTCTCCAGAAGTTCTGGAGTTTCCTGAGCATCTTTTGGTCGAGTTTATTTTGTATTCTGATTTGGCTGACTGTCTTCACAAAACCGACTTCGTTCGAGATCTTAAATCATACTTTAAAATCCCATGAAATCGTTCCCTTGTTTGAAAACCACCCAATGCTGAAGTTCCAATCGTCATTGCGTCAAAGTAAGGCGGATGACCTCATTTAAGTGAAGCATGTCATAAGCTCACCATTTACCGTGCGCGGATGTACAAACGTGCCACATAACATAATGATCTCCCGGCCGTTCGGTCGAGTGGGATGTTCACCGAGCGATTCTAATCGCTTCATACCACCTCTCCCTTTTGCGAACACTTCATCATTTGCAACACTTGCCGCGGAAGGCCCTGTGGCTTGCGGTGGTGGTGCCTGCTCACCATATGGGCCAATTTTCTACCAATTGTGTCTTTCTATAGAATGCCTAAGTGTGTACGCCGCGCGTGTGCGCTTTCCTGCGTTCTCCTCCACGCTCTGCCGTCTTGAATGACAACTTTTCTTTCCGGATCATCTCGGAGACTATGGTCGGCTGTGCAGCGGCTGTTCGGTAGCGGTACAGTTCGGTCAATACCCCTATCTGTTTGGTCTTCGCCTGAAGGGAAGCAGGCAGATGAATAAGCAAACTACCGTTTCAAAGTACGTTGCGAGCGGAAAGCTCACCAGTAGGTCGTGCATGTAATCATAGGTCAGGGAGTGGAACGCGCAGTTAGTGTTCCTGCCCATAGGCCTTGGAAGCCGGATGATGGTAACTGGGAATGTGTAAACAGGTGAGAGCATAGTCTGTCCGAAGAATTTCATCCATTCAGTTGTAGTGGCTGTAGCGCGCGATGTTGCTTACATGACCATCGTTTTGTGCTCATTAATATTCTTTACAAGATGGTTAAGATATCAGGGTTGTACTGCGAAGTTGAAGATGTGACAAGTCTTTTTCGAAGCGACATGATCTTCCTAACATTTTGGTTAAGACCTCTTTATAATGTATCTTCAGTAAATAGCTTCTTTATATTTACTAACACCATTACTTTCCCTTCTTCTAATGTTAGGTGACAGTCTCCACTGTTCGCCGCTGGACAGCGCCTACAAAAGCAAACCCCTCGCCCACTATCCCGAGCATGTCGCGTGGAATCCGTTCGATGCGCACGGCATCTGCATGCTGTCCCTGCCGCAGGGTTTGCGGTTTCGCACCCAGAAGCACAACATCGAGCCGCGGTTCCACGCGTTCGCCACGACGCGCGAGGACGGCAAGCGCTGCTACGGGTTCAGCCTGGTGTTCTACGAGGAGGTGCGCAACAGGCAGATATGCAGTGCGATGCACACGCTCCAGTCGATGTTTATCACCGAAATCTCCAGCTCGCAGCAACCACCGCCCGGGACGCTGCGGCGCGTGAAGGAAAGTCCGGTCAGTCGGTCCCTGCCGAGGCACTTTAAGATAGCCGCCCAAGCACCGGCGTCCGCCCTCAGCTACTACGACGTGACGAAGGATAAGCTGTACGTGGCGAAAAGCCTGTCGCTCGTATGTCAGGTGCCGTATGCGCACGTGTCGGAGCTGTTTCTCCAGAATCTCTATCGGTGAGTAGTCAGGTTAGGTTGTATAACTTGTAGAATATTTGTAGAATACTCCTACCCCTTGCTGCATGCCACAGTCACCTCGAGAATTAAACAATCGTCTTCCATGCTCGTTACAGTTGTCTTCCCCGACATCCCGGTTCCCGGCTGAGCCTGGAAAGCTACGTGTACAACATCCTGTACGAGGTCTCGACACCGCCGCCGGGTAAATCGATACGAATATACATACCCCCGGAAGAGCCGCACCTACCTCCCATCGCCACCATCCTCCAGCGACCCGCCCAGAAAGACGAACTGCCCTTCATGGACTTTCCGTTGCGGCTGCTCTTCACCTATCTCGGCGTGGAGTGTGTCATCCAACTGTTCACGTGCGTCCTGCTCGAGAGCCAGGTGCTGCTCCGCTCGTCCGACTACCAGAAGCTAACGATCGTGGCGGAGTGCATCACCTCGCTGCTGTTTCCCTTCCAATGGCCGCACGTGTACGCACCGATCCTGCCCGCCTCCCTGCACCACTTCCTCGACGCACCGGTGCCGTTCGTGATGGGTCTGCATGCTGATTGCGACAGCAGCGTGCGGATCGGTAGCGAGGCGAACCTGTGCTACGTCGACATCGACAAGAAATCGGTGCAGCTGCCGGAGGAACTGCCGTCCTTCCCGTACCGGCACGATTTCATCTCGGAAATCACGGCCGTCCTGGACAAGTACGCGGTGCCCCGGGACCGTTCGCTCGATCCACCCAGCATACTCAGCCCAAAGAATCTCCTCAAGGACCATGACATGATGACGGCGAGCTGCACGCTACCGTCCGGGATGCACGTGCGCCGGAAGCATTCGCTGCACGATCTGCTCGACTGGGACCGGCCGAACTCGCCGGACTTGCCCCTGCCACCGACGGCCGTACCGGCACGCCCGGACGTGCGGCAGCGCATCGTGGACATCGTGCGGCGCAGCGGTGGCGACGAGGTGGACAGCGGAGGCCCGAACGAGGTGATGCCCAGTGCCAAGCAGAAGCAACCGCTCTCTACGCTCGAACAATACTACGAAGATCTCAGACTGAACAACGCGCTGCGCGAAATTTTCCTCAACCGGTTCGTGCAGATGTTTGCCGCATACGAACACTTCGTTATACTGCCCAATCAGGTTCGTATGGTCGTCATTTTGCATCCGGAATTGTTATAACCACAATGCATAGGATTTTGTAAGGTGTGACACGTTGGAAACAGGACAAATTTATATTTGAAAGCTTTTAGAATATTATATTTAAATTGTTTCGAGAGAGTGATCGATCCGCAGATCGATCGCACGTAGCGTAAAGAATCACCAAGCACGAGAGAGAAAGTTCACGTTGAGTCTTTCTCCCACGCATTCTCCCTGGTGACGTTTGTGATAAGCACGTGCTTTTCATGACGTATTTGCCACGAAGGCTTATTCCTTACAGGGGTTTTCGACTAGTAATCGCTGGTTTGTTGCTAATACCGTTAATTTAGACAACCATATGTTTTTGTAACCATTTTTAATACTCCTTTCCACCTTTTCACCCTCGCAATCGTCACACAGAGCAAAGATGAATGGCTGACCAACAGGGAATCGTTGCACAACTTCGACAAGGCATCATTTTTATCGGACCAACCGCAGCACCACCGTCCGTTTCTATCCCGCTTTCTCGAGAGCCAAATGTTTGCCACGCTCATCGATAACAAGATCATGTTGTCGTGGGGTGACGACGTGAACGGTTGTCAGCTGGTGGACAGCTTGAACGGCGACATGGAGTACAGCTTGAAGTTGTTTGATTCGAGGATAAAAATTTTGCGGTATGTATCTCGCTGTCATGCTGTGTGGATTGGTGGATGTTTCATGCGTGTTTTCTTTCACTTTTTTTTATTCAGTAAGCGATACGGCGGTGAGAGCATGATCCGTACCGCGAACTATGAACCGTGCCTACTGGCCAGGGAAACGCAGAAACTGCTCGAAAAGCGGCTGCAGGCGGTCGACATGGAGGTGGCTCCACCGAGCGAGATACTGGACAAGCGGCCACCCTACTATCGGAGCTTTCCACTGCTGGAGAAATCCGTCCTCAACCAAGAATGTGTCTCGAGGTACGAATAGCACGCTGTGCGTCTACGTCTCTTAGTGTGTGTGTTTGTTTTCGTTGCCAAACTTTTCTCCACCCTTTTCCGGCTGATCAGTCGAGCGCGCTGGCTTGAGGCATGGTTTGTTTGCATTTTTTATTTCTTTTGCTATACATTCCGTCAATGTGTGTCGTTTTGGTAGAAGGCTTGGTGGGGAGGAAATGGCGAGAGGAACGACACACGAGGTGCTTTAAAATGACGACCAAGCCTGAGTTGTAAACCGAGCAAACCACAAGTCGATTCGGATGTTGCTTCTCAAATGAAATAGCCAAACGGGATCCGGTTCGGTTAGGAATTTGAGGTGTGATGCTTCTCTTATGAATTCTTGCTACATTACCGGGTAAGGTTTCCAGCTTCAGCGGCTACACGAACCACAACAAACTTTCGCAAACAACACCAGAAAGCAAAAGGACGGGTTTGTTTTTCAACTGGAAATCCTCAAGTGTAAATTGTTGTGATATTTCAAATGCTATTTTAGCTACGCTGTGTGGCTCTTTTCCAGCTACACGGTAGCCGTCAAGGTTTTTTTTCCAATGCAATAATTGTACCATACGTTTAGGTGAGCTTCTTCATCATAGCGCTTTGTAGCTTGTATACGATACGTTCTTCCATTTTATTTGAAACTCTTGCGGGCGTTGTGTTCCATTCCATTTAGTTGCCGCAGCAATATGTAGGAAATAGCTAAGAAATAGTGTACCTTTATATTTTGAACGCTTCCGACGTAAGTGACCAAACGTAAATGCTATTTTATAAATGATAAACTGGAGTTTGACAAGCGTGCCTTTAGTAATATTTGATTTTGATTGAATCAAAAAAGTTATCCACTGTTAATTACCGTGTTGAAGTTCTTTTTTAACATATTTTAAAATAGTTTTTTAATTTTTTCAATTTTTCTAAGAACGTTCTTTGTAAACTCCTATCGATTTACCTCTTTTCTTGTATGTACACGATACGATTTTTTTTCTGTTCTCTGTCTAACGTAAATATACGAACATGTTTTTCACCTTCTCAATTACTCCAACTGCACACCGCTTCCTCAAGTTTCTTAAAGCACCGTGCACAGCCAAAGTTGGTTCGAAACAAATATCCTCTCTAGCGCGTAACGTTTGTCCATTAGTTCGTTTGATGCTCTCTAATAGAGCTTTTATGTGCGTGATGTGTGATGCATGAATGTGTTTGTTTTAGTTTTATCCCACTCTGTGCATGAAATTGTTTCTCGACGCGTGATGATTCTTAGTATGTAGATGTTTTGTTAGAATAGTGCCGGGAGAGGACCACGAGATCTACACCACACGTGGTAGCCGTCCACGCATAGGACACAACGAAATGGATCAAAGAAATTTGAAAAAAAAAACACACAAAACGAAATGCAATAAAAATCCTTATTTTTCTCATTAACAAACACAAGTCGCAACGCTTACTTTTGTTGTACGTTCCTCTGTTCTAATCACGAAGTTTTTATAAAAGATTACGTTGTGTCAGTGTCACTGTCACCGCGTCAGTTGGCTTCTATCGTATAGCGAAACGCATACTCTGAGCAGTAGGAGCAAGTGTTTGGGTAATTCGTGCAGGTAAGGATTTTTATTTGATTCTTCTGTCGGTTTGTATTATACACTCTAATTTTTTGGTTCATGTATCGGTGGTTTGTTCACACGCTTCCAAACGCTTTCTGACTATCGCTTTCTATCTGTGTGTTCTTTCTCACTAACTTTTAACATATTACTTTAATGGTTTCGGGAACAATAATATTTCTGGGACTTACAATCCAGCTTTAATCTGTAGCCTTCGTCTTTGGTTCACTGTTTATTTCTTTTTAAACTGTTTTTGCAGAGGGAATAGTTTACGGCGCGTAAAGAACGGTAGTACGAAGTGGAAGGTGAAAGAGATATCGCTGGACGCCGGTGGTCCCAACTCATCCGGGCTGTCTAAGGATTTGGATGGAAACAAGTCGAATCGTAACTCCGCCAACCTGTCCGGGGCGGAGATCAGTCCGGCCCTTCTGGCGCAAGCCAACTGGACCTTTGTGGAAAAACTACTGAAGGTGAGCTTCTTTTGTGATTGTAGAACTTATAAATCACCGGTGAAATTGCAATAACTCTTTCCCCTTCCACTCCAAAGGACATCAAGAGCAAAACGAAACGGATGCTGCTGGAAAAGATGGGCACGGAAGCGATCGAGCTCGGTCTCAGCGGTGAAGCGTCCGTGACGGGTGTGGAGGAGAACACGATGATTGCCTCGCTGTGCGATCTGCTGGAGAAGGTGTGGTCGCACGGGCTGATCAACAAGCAGGGCAAATCCGCCCTGTGGACGCATCTGGCGGCCTATTTGGAGATTAAGGACTGCCAGAACCCTGGCAAGCATCAGATGGAGAACAGCTACCTTACGCCAGGTTAGTTCGCGTGCAGTTCGTGGTCGCACCCTTTTACAGATCACAGCAGGGAAAGAAGCACATGGCAAGAGCACAATGCACACAGAGCATCTCTACCTACTCTCGCATCCAATCGGTTCGATCGTCTCCTCTAACCTCTCATGTACCACATTTTCTTTCCATCACAGCCTTAGCGTGGACTGTCATGAGGAAGCGGATGGATTGTACGTTTATAGTAACAGTTTAAACAATTCGTTTTCTGCTTGCATTCTTTAGCATGAAGCGCGACGTTTCTTCTGTTTTCCTACCCACGCCGGGTGTTATTTGAACGTTTACTTTAAACATTTCACAACCTTTATTTGATTTTATTTATTATCGCAACTATTCTTTCTTCCCCTTTGGTTATCGCGTACGCTTTGCACTTTGCCAAACGTGGACTACTTTAACACGACTAAATTCGAACTAGCGCAAACACGCAGCAACTCGGAAACGCGCTGCCGCACGCTCAAACCGCCACGCGGCGGGGCCAAGCCGCCGGGCTTCAAGTATCACACTACCATTGCGCACAAAATACGCCGGCTGCAGGGTTACCAGCCGGCGGACACCGGCACTAGCGGATCGCTGCCGTACGTGGCATCGTCCCGGGAAACGGTACCACCAGCGTCGCCGGGTCGCTTTACTAACTTTATGTTGTCCGATGTCGTTGCTTCTTTTGTCGGTATGCGTAATGGGTCGGTTGCTAACCTGTTTGCCACGCGCAGTCACTGCGGTGAGTAATGTCCTTGCTGGTGTGAGCGTGCGCCATTCTTCCGTGTGCGTCACAATGGCCAGAGTGTGTGTGTGTGTGTTGGGAGAGTGTTTTCGGTATCGCTAAGAGTAATACGTTTATCAGCAATTGTACCACTTACTTACTCACCATAACCCAAAACACATTAGTATTAGTTGAAAAAAAGCAACATATTTTGGATCCACTGGGAAAAATAAAAAAATACACGGCCTAAAAAATAACTTGAAACATAACATGGAATGAGGTTTTTAATGATATTTTTAACATTAAACTAACGACTAACAACACATGTGTTTCTGGCTTTTCTTTTTGTATGTTTCTATTATGTTGATATTTTCTGGTGTGTTTTTTTATTTTCATTATAGTTTTATTGTTACTTATTTATTTGCTTGATGGAGTTTTGTTTTCAGTTTCAGTTGTTTGCTTCTTGAAAAATTGTTCGCAAAGCATTCTTTTAACCATTTCTTCTATGTTGCTTCATGTGCAGACCTATCATCTTTAGCCATCGAGCCGCAGCTTCCGCCACCGTCACCGACACGCGGTCGGTCGAAATCACGGGAACGCAAAAGTCTCGGCCCGGAACAGTTGAGACCCCTTCCGGAATCGCTTGAGTTTGACATTCGGTAAGCAAATGCGTGCAACCACTCTACATTTGATATGGATTCTGCAACTTTCGTGTTTCTTTCTGTACATCACAGTAACATCCTGGCGATGACGGACATCAAAACGCACATCGGTTACGCTCGCGCCTGGGTTCGGTTGGCGCTGGAGAAGAAGGTACTGTCGCGGCACCTGCGAACGCTCCTGTCCGATGCCGCCCTGCTACGGCAGCTCTACAAACGGTCCGCGTTCGTGCGCTGCGACGACGAGGTAGAGCAGTTCCTGTACCACCTGCTGACGCTGAACGCGGTCGACTATTTCTGCTTCACCAACACGTACCCCACGACGAAGCTACCGTACCGGGTGGTTATCTTTCCGTCGAAGAAATCCAACGCGGCGACCACATCCGCGAACGTTTGGATAGCGATCTCGGGCAGTCTGGGCGAGACGCAAATCATCGGTGTGCCGCGACACTCGCTGGAGTTTGTGTTCCATGTAGGTTTGGTGTGGTGGTTGTGCGGAAAAATTTTCCTTCGTTTTATATACTGAATGTAATGAAAATATTCCTCCACAGCACAAAACACTCGGAATACTGACTTCGTTACGTATCGGGCATGACGATACGGGAATGTCATCGAAATGGCTGGTGGAGCACGTCGTCGTGCGCAACGAAGTAACGGGGCATACATACAAGTGAGTCACATCGTGTATCCCTTTTAAGAACCGTACGTTTTAATCCGCGAAACTTTTCTCCACGTTTTGGGCAGATTCCCGTGCGGTCGGTGGCTTGGCCGTGGCATCGATGATGGTTCGATCGAGCGGCTGTTGATCGGGCAGCTGGTACCGCGTACCGTTGATAGCGAGGAGCTGGTCGAGGCGTGCCGGACACCACCACGCACCCGCAGTCCCAGCATCCAGCGACCGGAGGTACGCCCGTCCGACATACAGCACATGCTCGGCGACTGCGTGAACGCGATCGTCAAGTGGCACTACCGACCGAGCCGGGACCGGGACGCCAGCTCGCTAACGAACCTGCTGTGCGGTGAGAACGGGCTGGTCAAGTGTCTGGAACAGGCGTTCCTGTGCGGGTTCCGCTCGTCCCGGCTGTTCGGTCGCAACTTCTACCTTTGGGATTACTTCGTGCGGGTGAAGGAACAGTTCGAGATCTGTTTGGTGGAGGAATCGGTGGAGACGGTGCGCGGTGGTGGTGGTGGGGGTGGAGGCGGCGGCGGTGGCGGTGGTGCTTCCAGCTCGCCTCCCACGAGTGGTTCGAGTCCGGAATCGCCACCGCAAGGCACGAGCATGGGACACCCCGGCGGCACTGTTGCCGGGGTCGCACTTTCGCCCGTCGCACGGCAAGAGCTTTCCGCTGTCTGGCACTGCTACTGCCACCTGATGGACGAGATCAACAACGTCAAGCAAACGCTCGGCAAGGACGGTCGATTCCAGCTGTTTATCTGTTTGAGCTTGAGGTAATGCGGAGAGGGGAGGAGAAAAATAACATCCGCCGTGTGGTGTGAGCGTGATAGTTTGCTGCTTTTCGTTTGCAACCCGGTTTTCCATCACCTTTTTAATACCCTCTTTTTGAAATGCAGGGAACATCTGCTACACAGGATGCTGGTGCCGATGGCGTACACGCGCGTGACGGCCGAGATGTACGAGGAGCAGAGCTTCATGCGCAAGAAGGGTCTGCTGACATTCCTGCGCCAGATTTTGGAACCGTTGGACGAGTTTCACATCGTGCTGGAAAACTCCATCACGCAGGGTATCGGATCTCACTGTTAGGCTGGATTGGGTCCATTTTCAATTAGGGTGCAACGTAAGTGGGGGGGGGGGGGGAGTATCGTTCGATCATTTGCGGTGTAGAATTTCATCAAGCTAAGTTTTTCTATGTTTTTTTTTTTTGGGGGGGGGGCAGAAGCAGAATAACAGTCACGGGATTAAAGCGTTAATGTTAAGTGTCTGTAGTTGAATCCGTTTCTTACTAAGCATACTGCAGGATCAGTGAACCAGTGAATATTTCTCGTGAAATTCTGTGTGATTATTCTACTAAATATTATGTACGCGAAAAAAAGGAAATACTCCATCTGTTCTAGATTTGTAATGTATACAATCTCCTCGAAGACTCGGTTGTCGAACAGTGTCTTCGTTTGCTAATTGCATCATTCTTAGCGCAATTCAGCAACCATTCTGCGTTAAGTTATGCAATCGACAACATTGAACCGCTGCAAAGTCATGTTCGAGTTTCTTTTTTGACGTTTATATTCTCATTGCGGGTTATGTTAACTATCGAATGTACACGAATAGCAGCCGAACAAGGCGGGAACATCAGTGGGTTGTGTTAGATTTTACAAATATGTTTTTGTTTCGTTTTTTATATGATTTTATTGCTTTAGATTAATAGTAATTGCTACACGAATAGACTGAACCAACATGCAAGGTTATCTAGTGAACGCTCCGCAACCCAACTCAAATCCCCATTTCTGAAACTGTGGCCAAAGAACGGTTTGAACGCGGAAGACTCGGATGTAGGACCATAGAATTGAGTCGAAAAAGAATACGAAATCAGTAAATCATCTTAATTTTGTTTTTTTTTGTTTTCGTTATTTGCTTTTCATTGTTTTTACCTTCGCGCTACGGTACGTTACGTTTGCTGTTGATATTTTCTATTTTATAATGCGCGTGTTGGGGACTCATATGCAGGTTTTTAGCTTTTACGTTTTTATAAACCGGGTAGCGGAAGCATAAGGATCGTAATCTGGTAGGAAAGTAAGAAAACATAGTCATCGACGATAAAATGTGCCAAAGGAAAGCATCTTTTTTCGGAAGATACCACTGGAGGAAACCCGCGTACGGGGAAAATAAAACAAAGCATCTTTCCACAGCATAGACACGTTACAGTGGACGAAAAGAAACGTTCGGAAAGGAAGGAAACCCCACGCGAATATGTGCAAACGGTCTTCCCGACCTTTACATTCGCCCCGACTCTCCAAATTCAACGCAACTAGCAACAATCTCCTTGCAATCTCCGGCGGTGAATGTGCATCATCCAGCATGATATTTAGTCAATCGAAATCGTACATTAGAATCTGTTTAGTGGGTTAGAACATTTAGATCGAGTAGAGTCCGACCGTGATGTACACTACTTTCGCTGTGTCTTCGTGAGCATGTAATTGTAAAATGAATAAGCAAAACGAATAAACTCACTCAATTGCCGTTATTTTATGGTGTTAGCCTTATTCTACCCACGTGCGAGAGAAATTTCCAGGACACAGGAATAACGAAAAATGACTTGATCAAAGTGTTGTAGCCTGTAGGTTGTGGTGGCTCGTACGGCTGCTGCTGCTATCACTTCCGGAGCTTCCGATGCTAATCCTCCGTTCCGCTATTGCTCCTCCATCCGACGGTTCGATGGTTCTCATCTGAATCTCCCGATTAACGGCAGCTACCTGTCGATGCAACCGCTTTCGATACTGCCAAAAGCCAACGCCAACAGCACCTCCAACCACCGCCACCGCTCCGATCACCATGCCACTGATGGAAGCGGCCGAAAGTGTCCCACCGGTCGGTTCCACTTCCTCACCGGCCTTTTCATTCCGATCGTGCAACACGATGCCGTATATGTGTTCCATCGGATGGCCCTCGATCTTACCGGCACAGATCCACTCGCCAAAGTCTTCCTCACGCACGGCGGCGATCACGAGCGAACAGGAGCCCTTGGCGAGGTTGTGATTCGGATTAGAATAGAACCGCCCCAGGACGGGCCGATCGTTGGTGACGTTTTCGTTCAAGTTGAACGCCTCCCCGGTTGGCGTTACGAACCGACAGTACTGCAGCGGTGTACCACGAGGAATCGAATCGCAACCGAGCAGTGAGGGAAAATCCACCGCCGCCTCGACACGATCAACCTGAGCGATCATTTGCGAGTGCGAGATGCGTACGTCAAACGCGGCCGATACTTCCAGCGCGGAAACACGTCCACTACCCACGTAACAGTGCCACCGACCGGTATGCTCCGCGTCCAACATGGTGGCGAACGTGATGCCACACTCACCCATCGCCAGTGCAATCCCACTGTACCAGTGTTGGTGGCCACCGGGACGTTCCTCTTCCGTGAGGCTCTCCGAAAGTGAGTAGAACTGTCCGTGCGGTCCGCGGAACCAACAGTAGTCGATCGGTTTGTTGGCGTTGCACAACAGTGACGCCATCGTACCGTTCCGCGCCGTCACGTGCTCGTCCAGCCCGACGATGGCCAGCGGTGGGCTGGTGTCCGAATTGTCCACGATCGCACCGGACACCTTGGTGATGGAGTCATCACCGTAACCGAGCAAACACTTCCACGTACCCCGGTCGAGACCTTCCGGACCGATGATCTCCAGACCGCACTCGTTACGCTCGAAGCCACCGCCGTAGTAACCGTACCGGGGCGTTCCAACGCCCGGAATCACGTTCAAACCAAAACCATCCACAAGCCGAACGAATCGACAGAACTTTACCATCGACTTGGTGTAGAGCAGATGGCAGGAAAGCACGTGGTAGTCGGAATCTTTGTGTACATCCGTGGCGATGTTCTCCTCTGGAAAGAGAAAACAGTGTGAGTTTTTACTTTGACTTGCAACTTAGGTTTAGAAGACTATTTATCTTAATGTTTCTGTTAAAATAAGTGCTAGAATTTCTGAAGAATATTAATATAAATTTTGGGGTTATTCAACGCAATTAACCTCCAATAGTATACGCCCAAAGTTCAATCTAATCTTGACGTACGGCGTCTCACACCGTGATGATAATCAATCCTTGACTCACAGGGCGAAGTATGCGTCCCCGACTCTCGATCACAATCACGTACTGCGTTGCGAAAGATAACTCAAACAAAGATTTTAAAATGGCTTATGAGATTGGCTAATACCTTTGTTCTCGATATGTATCCCGTACGTCATCTCCCGCATCTGTCCCTGCACTCCGGCAATGACGCTCCACATGCCGGCACCGGTCGGATCCGTATCACTCAGCGGTAAGTGGCAGCGTTCGTACATTGGTACATTTCCGCCACCGGGCGTGGAACCATCCCCAGCCGTGGCAGACGCTCCCTGACGTAGCACGAAACAGTACTCGGTCCGATCGGGACTAATCTCATCCAGTGAGCTGATACCGCTGCCTGCCATACCGATTTCCGGCACCGTTGGACGTTCGATCACGTCCACCATCGAGACTCCCCGTACCCGATCCGTACCACGCACCAGTGTCAACCGCCAGAATCCGGCATCTCGCTGATGAATCGGACTCACGCGAATGCTGCACTCCTGGTCACCGATTCGGCGACCCATTCGCGCTCGCCGGCGAGTTTGTTGCGCCTCCGGTTCATCGCCATCGATACCGTGTACGTCGATGTCCGTCGGTGATCCTGGTTCCCGGTAAAGGCACCGATCGCCATCCTGCATGGGTACGAGAAGACGCAGCTGCATCACTTCACCTTCCGCGACGGTAACGCTCGGTGGATAGATGTATCCATGGCTGATTTCGAAACTTGTTAGCAGATTTTGCCCGTCCACCAGCAGGAAAAGCTGAACTATTAGCAGCGTGCACCACCAGAGCAACCTTAAAGACCACCACGTGCGTGCTCTGTTCAACCACATCGCACCACAAAGCCGTGATTATCGGACCAGCAAAGCTAAATTACTGTCGCTATCTCCGAGTGCATTGCGAGGGCCTAGCTAATGGTTGTCGGTTAATCGAAACAATGATATTCAAGGATGATATCATAATAAATCGACAGTCATTAACCCCGTCGATGGTCCAGAATATAAGTTGGCAGGGCTTCGAGCTTGAGAGGGCCATCCGTAGCTCCGAGAAGAAAATGAAACGAATAACTAGCAAAGGATCCTGTAGGAACTAAGAAACTTCAGCTGGTAATTGATTTAAGGGGCTTATTTATGAACGATTGTTTACGACGATGTTCGAACGATATTCATATATATATTTATTTATATAATGTTATCTTAAAAAGATGTTGGCATAAACATTTCCAAGGAATTTTTGAAAATTCGCGCCACAAACGACACAAGTTCAACTTGCCCGTTTGTACTGCTGAATAACGGCTGAACAGTTCCACGGTATCAAACACAGCCACGAAATGCTCCGTGGGAAACCAACTCCCAATCGGCATTTGTTGACAGTCAGCTGACAGACAACGTTGGCATTTGTGACGGATGCAAAAAGCCGTCTAAATAAGAAGAAAAAGGACAAAACAGCAATAAACACAACAAATATAGCAAATTATCGGTCTTATCACCACACGGCGCGGCGCAACTACTTTAAAACGATTAATTGAATGTTCACGGTCCGGAGTAGTTGTATCCGACAGGAATAGTACGTGATACGTACATTTTGTGAACTTAACGTGAGCCCGTGCGAGTGAGTGCGTACGGATCGAGTGTTTTTTCCCCCTGCGGTCGTGCGATTTTTGTGAACATTGTGATTATAGTGCAGGGTAAAATTGTATGTTGACCAGAAACAGCATCAGCAGGAGCCGTTGAGGTGGGGTTTTTTTGTGAAGTGTGACATCAACCACCGATAACGGGACGGATGCGCTCTGCAAAGCCACCTAAAACCAAAACAAACAATCGTCTAACGTGGAAAATAGTTACACGTCAACACATCGCAGCAGGCGGCGTCATCATCGTCAAAGCGTTCCAGCGTGTTGCGTGATTGCGTTCGTAATTTTAATTTCGGGAGCGACACGGGGCCCACCAGCATCTGCGCCGGAGTTGCCGTCGTCACGCACACAGCATACTAAGCAGGCCGGGAAACTGTTGGGTAGCTCGGGTCGGTTCGGGTCGAGGAAGTCGATCGAGGTGAAAGTTGCCGCTGGCTTCTAGTAGCCTATTGCTAGTACCGTAGCAACACCACCCCCACTCCCGGCGACGAACAAGGAGGGGGTCTGTTTTGCGAAACGCACCGAGCGTAGGGGATACATACGTGCAGCCAGTCACCCAAACCCCCCAGAGAACTCGTTTTTCTTTCCGGGCTCGCTGGGCACGCTGGTAGGAGCGAACGAACACTGAACGCAAG
Organism: Anopheles farauti; assembly: GCA_000473445.2. Lineage (NCBI taxonomy): Eukaryota > Metazoa > Arthropoda > Insecta > Diptera > Culicidae > Anopheles > Anopheles farauti. The sequence goes on from KI915045.1 coordinate 9,229,382, forward strand.
AAGACACAGGCACACACCAACACTAAGGCGCACACGACCGCGACGGTGGCGCAGCTGCAACAATAAACTGGTGTTGACCGGCACGCAAACGGTTCAGTCTTCGGTTGTTAGCGCCCGCGGAAAGATCTGTCTGCCTGTGCGCGTTCCCGTTCTGCTTCACACAACAACAATCATCGCAGTAACGCAACGATCCGCGGTTTGGACGACCACTGCCACTCCCTCCCTTCCCTCCTTCGGTTCACTGTTGTGACGTGCCTGTAGTGGTGGTGAAGAAGCAGAAGAAGAAGAAGAAGAAGGAAAAAACAGCAACACGGCAACCCATCCCATCCGACCAGCCCCAGAATGTGTGGCATTTTCGCGTACCTAAACTTCCTCACGCCGAAGTCGCGGCGTGAGGTGCTGGATCTGCTGCTGAATGGGTTGAAGCGGCTCGAATACCGTGGGTACGATTCGGCCGGTGTAGCCGTTGACGGTGCGACGGTCGATGCGGACATCCTGATGTTCAAGCGCACCGGCAAGGTGAAGGTGCTCGAGGACGCGATTCGGGAGGCGGCGAAAACGATCGATTTCGGGGCGGCGTGTGACACGCACGTCGGAATCGCGCACACCCGCTGGGCGACGCACGGAGCGCCGAGCGAGCTGAACTCGCACCCGCAGCGATCGGACGACACGAACGCGTTCGTCGTGGTGCACAACGGCATCGTGACCAACTACAAGGACATCAAGACGTTCCTGGAGCTGCGCGGGTACGCGTTCGAGTCGGACACGGACACGGAGGCGATCGCGAAGCTGGTGCACCATCTGTGGAAGCAGCACCCGAACTACTCGTTCCGCGAGCTGGTCGAGCAGGTGATCCAGCAGCTCGAGGGTGCGTTCGCGCTCGCGTTCAAATCGAAACACTTCCCGGGCGAGTGTGTGGTGACGCGGCGCGGTTCACCGCTGCTGGTCGGCATCAAGGCGAAGACGAGCCTCGCGACGAACCACGTACCGATCCTGTACGGCAAGGGTCCCCGCCACGGTTCGGTCGGCAACGTGCAGGTCGAACCGACGCCGGACAATACGGCCGACTTCATCAACCCGGGCGAGGAGGTGGAGTACTTCTTCGCCTCGGACGCGTCCGCCGTGATCGAGCACACGAACCGCGTCATCTACCTGGAGGACGACGATGTGGCGGCGGTGAAGGACGGTGCGCTCGGCATCCACCGGCTGAAGAAGAGCCAGGACGATCCGCACGCGCGCGAAATCACCACGCTCAAGATGGAGATCCAGCAGATCATGAAGGGCAACTATCGGTACTTCATGCAGAAGGAAATCTTCGAGCAGCCGGAATCGGTGGTGAACACAATGCGCGGTCGGGTGAACTTCGAGAGCAAGAAGGTGACGCTCGGTGGCATCAAGGACTACATCCCGGAGATCAAGCGCTGCCGGCGGCTGATGCTGATCGCGTGCGGCACCTCCTACCACAGTGCGGTCGCGACGCGCCAGCTGCTGGAGGAGCTGACCGAGCTGCCGGTGATGGTCGAGCTGGCGTCGGACTTTCTCGATCGCAACACGCCCATCTACCGCGACGACGTGTGCTTCTTCATCTCGCAGTCGGGCGAAACGGCCGACACGCTGATGGCACTGCGGTACTGCAAGCAGCGGGGCGCCCTGATCGTCGGCATCACCAACACGGTCGGCAGCTCGATCTGCCGCGAATCGCACTGCGGTGTGCACGTGAACGCCGGGCCGGAAATCGGTGTCGCCTCGACCAAGGCGTACACGTCGCAGTTCATCTCGCTGGTGATGTTCGCGCTCGTCATGAGCGAGGACCGGCTGTCGCTGCAGGGCCGCCGGCTCGAGATCATCGAGGGCCTGCGCAACCTGGACGCGCACATCAAGCAGGTGCTGATGCTGGACCAGAAGGTGCTGGAGATCGCGCAGGATCTGTACCAGCAGAAGTCGCTGCTGATCATGGGCCGCGGGTACAACTTTGCCACCTGCATGGAGGGTGCGCTCAAGGTGAAGGAGCTGACGTACATGCACAGCGAGGGCATCATGGCGGGCGAGCTGAAGCACGGCCCGCTCGCGCTGGTCGACGATACGATGCCGATCGTGATGATCATCATGCGCGACCCGGTGCACCTGAAGTGCATGAACGCGCTGCAGCAGGTGACGGCCCGGGAGGGCCGCCCGATCATCATCTGCGAGGAGGGCGACACCGAGACGATGACGTTCGCGTCGAAAGCGCTCGAGATACCGCGCACCGTCGACTGTCTGCAGGGCGTGCTGACCGTCATCCCGATGCAGCTCCTCTCCTACCACATCGCGGTGCTGCGCGGCTGCAACGTCGATTGTCCGCGAAATCTCGCCAAATCGGTTACGGTCGAGTAGGAGCGCTAGGTGGGAGCGTGCGTGCGTGCGTGCGTGCGTGCGTGTTTTGCGTGTGAAGCGTTTCCCGTGAATCGCCCGTGCAGTGTGCAATGTGCAATGTGTGCGCGTGTTTTTCTTCTTCTTCCCGTGCAAACCATCACGGGTCAAGTCACGTCGATGCCGCACGCTAGCAGTTTTTTTAAGTTGTTCTCCAAGAGTCTTTTTTTACTTCGCGTCTTTTAATTGTGCTACAAGCGAACACTATCCTCTCCCGCGCGGCTGGCGCTGTTTTGTGACGAGTTGTTTTTTTAAATACTTCCCCTTTTTTTTAACTTTGTTACTGTTTTAACTGTGGCCAGGAGGGGAAAAAGATAAGTTAGGCTAAGGATTCCCCCACTACGGAAGCAGCATCACAAACACGCTAAGAGTGTCAGGCGCGGCAACGAAATCTCGCATTCCCTCCTTTCACCCCTCCCCCACCCGCCTTTCCGCCCTACCGCTGCTGGTTTGGTGGTGATGCTCCACGTCCGCAAAAAGCTTCTCCGTTGGCACCATCGTTCAAACCGAAAACGGAACGAACACTCACTCAAATCGCTCCCTAAAACACCTGGGAAGATGCGCGGGGGCCGTAAACTAAGCTCCAAAAGGCTGTGTCGATGTGTTTGTGAGTGAGTGTGGGTGTGTGTGTGTGGGTGGGTGTGTTTGTGTGAGTGCGTGTGAGTGTGTGCGTCAACGCGGTGATAAGCGCACTATCGCCGCTGCATCACGGGGAGAGCGCTGTGGCGGTATTGATACAGAACGATGCCGCGGCATTTTCCAGAAACCAGCGGTTGCTGTGGTGTTTATTTCGCCGCCATCTTTCCGGCAGCGGGCGAACGACGAGTACGAATTCTGTGCGGACGATAAGTTTGGCCCAAATTTTGACGCACACCGTGTGCCGGCAATAAAATGATGCCGGCATATCTCTTCGATCATCTTATTAGACGATGGTGCGTCTAAAACTGGGGACCCCATTGTTTGGTTGATTAGGGCGGGCAAGCGAAAATTGATTGATCCGAGCAGCCACCGGCGGCGTGAAACGCGTGGAACCGGCCCGGGAACAGTGTGGTTCTAGCTAACCCAAAAAAAAAAAAACAATCCTTTAGACAACTCACAAGAACGCGCCGCCTCGTTATTTTGGACGTATTTTATCTGTTTTGTTTTATGTTTTTGTAATTGTTTTTAATTTTGCGCTAGAGCTAAAACACTGCAAGGAACTAAATTTAAGCCAAAAATCAAAACGATTTCTGTTAGGAGAATAAAAGAAAAATAAAGAGGACCCAAGCCGGAGACCCAAGCAGAGCGAGCCAGCGCGCGCTGTGAGACTAATTCCAATCTATTGCAATTTCGTATCGCGTACGCGATTCCTAGCCTGTAAGCAGAACTGTAACGAGCGCGTTTGCTACTTCCTTGTTCCCTTGCGCCAGGACGGGCAGGACGGGCAGCATGCGCAATGTGTAATGTGAATAAAGTATTAGTGCTTTCTTTTTATTGGTAAAAAAAATGATATCAACCTAACCCTTGCTTTCGTTTGCCTTTCACTTCGCCTTCCGTCGAGATGCTGTGTGGGTTCCTCCTTCAGCTGCAACACGAGTGAAAATCTGCATTTTACCTTCAACAAGAGGCAGCAGCAGCAGCAGCAGATCGGGTTTTGTGGTGCTATTACCTCATCGAAGACATTCCTCCGGGTGCCACTACCATCACCACTTTCTCCCGGCGCTACTGATCGTACCGGGGTTTTGTGTTCGATTTCTTCGCCCCCCTCTTACTGCTCGGCCCATTCGCCGTGCTGACCAAAATGCGGAACTTTCGGTTTTGTTTTTTTTCGTTTCTTACACTTCTTCTTCGCTTTTAATGACCGAGTTAGGCAATACGGGCCCCACAACCTGGCAGTGAAACCGTGCCGTGTTACTTCACCGCCAAAAACTGCGTGATGGTATTTTTCGTGATGGTATAAACCGTTCACCTCACTTCACCGCTTTTCAAGGTCGGAACCCATCGCCACCATTAACCTTTCCCTCTCGGGTGGCGAATTTTTATGCGTCTTTTCGGGTGAAATGTAGGCTCATTTTTCACCATTTCAGAACCGTCTAAGCAACCGTCAATCAAGCGTGAACTGGTCGACAGCCAGCCTGCTTTGATTGCGTTCGGCGCGGGTGCAACACACCTTTCCCACCGAGAAAGCTTCGTTTCCTTCTTCGGCTTCTTCTGCGTGTCGCCCACCGGTCGCCGCCACCCTTTTATGCCGGCACAAACACCAACCTAACGGTAACTTTAATGGGTACCGCCTTCCTCCCCCATGCAGTTCTGCCTTCGCGCAGTTGCATCGTTATGCTTTCGATCGCAGGCAGCCGACAACATGCAGCCGCTAAGCCAACGCTTTCCCCGGGGAGGGGGTGGTGCGTGTTGCGCGTTGGATGTTGCGCACCCGAACCCCCCTTCCCCCCTCCCCTCCGTTCCTATCCACCCTACCGTGCAGTGGCGCTGCTGTTGTTCGTAACGAGCTGCTCGAGCTACCCGGTCACGTTGCGGCCCGGAGAGCTTCGGTTTCGACGGGCTTTCGGGACGGCATAAGCGGGTGTGCGGCGCATGTGTGCGTGTTACCGAGTGCTGGACGATCGACGAACGCGCCACCAATACTCCGTGTGGTGGAACGAAATTGAACGCCACTTTTTGCCCAAATTAGCCGTAAACACTGCGATGTATCGCGTTTCGGTGTACCGGAAGTTGGGTTTGATATTACATTTTGATAGCCCTTTATCTGCGTGTTGCTCTCAGACAGTTGCTGTTTGAGGTTTCTGCCCTCACGGTGCTCTTCGACACGACACGGAAACATTTTTTTTCATTCGTAGAATTTAAGTTACTATTTCTAACGAAGACACTTGTTTTTCCGTTCTCCCCGTATTTGATTGTAATGAATTTTATTCCCGTATACGATTTCTTTTTCTATTATGTTTTTTAGGTCAACTCAATAAGATCTGATATTGAGATGTTAGAATAGTAGAGCGTACCGCCATCTTTGAAAGACCATATGTATTAGTACAGAATTGAGAATATCCTCAACATTATAGGAGTACTTCCAAGGCTTGTAACGTTTTTAAAATGTTTTCCGTGTTATTAAGCGATGTTGTTTTCAATAAGTTCAAGAAACCACGTTCGATATTGGAGATCTATCACCTCGATTAACCATGTTAATTTTATAAGTGCTTGGTTGCAATGTCCGGACTGACATCTGCCATATTTCATCCGTTGTGAATGTTTTAGTCCTCCACAAAAGTCTTCCGTCTCGGCGTTTTTCCCATCAATAGTCCAACAACTAGTTGAAGAGTTAACACACACACACACACACACACACACATACGTCCAACACCTTCCACCTCATTTCCAGCGACGTGGCGTTCACTTTGTGCCAATCGCAAAAGCGTTCTGTTCCGATTGGTTTCCCGTGCGTGCCGAAAACAAAGTGATCTACCTTCCAGGATCTTCCCGTTGACCTTTAGAACTGGCGTTACAGACGAGAACCAGTTGTGTTCGGGTTGAGCCAATGGATTCATTTTTATATATTCGATCCTCCGGTTACAAGAGATCGTCCACAGGATGGGCCGGCCAGGCTGCAAACCTGTTTCGTTTCGCTGTGGAGCAACTCCGACGGCTCGCCGAGGTGTGGAGACTGGTTTGCGATACCGATTTCGATTTCATTTGGCGGCTACCGTGATGCTGCCGTCGATCGCGGCGGCTACGCAAATCATCCAGCATTGTCGTGATATTATAATTTCCACCTTTCGACACCTTCCCGCCTCCGTCAGCCCTGGAGCGGTGGGTCTGGGACTTCGATTGTGGTGACGGTGCCGGTGGTGCCATTACAGTTCGTAACGCTCTGCCACAACTTTTCACTTTTATCTCGTTAGCCTTGACATTTTTACTCCTTTCCCTTCCTGCTTAACAGTGCGCACTTCAGTGGCGCGGTGACAACGAGCTTTGATGACGAATGTACCAAACAAAACGGAACGAAACACGGTGGTGTTGGTGTGGAATGAAGTTTTTTTTAGTAGTAGATCAAACACCACACAACGCCGGTGCCAATCGAAAGTGTTTGCATAGTTTTTTTTATTGTTTTTTACGACTCGATGCATTCGTCCAATAGTCAGTCACGGACGATGATCGTCTTCGCCCGGAGCCCAAAGTTTACCTTCTTCACGTGAGGGTCACGGCTTCCTCCAAGCTTCGCGATCTGGTTTATGGTCGGCATGAGTTTAGATCGTAAAACAGGAGGAAAGTTGTGTTGGAAATGTGGACGCTAGTTTTTATTGAACCTCGTCCCGATTGGAGCTCGATATTACACCTCTTAATCTGATAAAGGGATTAGTCGTGGCGAGTGTGATTACTGCGATGTGTATTTTCCCTCTCAACGTGCAGCTATCGATTGGATATTTGTTTGATATTTTTAATCTAATTTCTGCCCAAACTTAGCTATCTATTTCAAATATAGTTTTTAACAACTCATACTCACCCTACAATGTTGCACTCGGGGGTTTCCCGAACTCATCAAACGCTCCCGATCCGACACTACGCCACTAACATTGTGTCACACTCGAAAAGGATTAACCGTGCGTTGAAAATGGTTTCCGCCTTTGGTGTCCAAACCACGCGAGGGTACGCGAGGCTGCGGTAAAACGCGTTCGAGTGGAACCAATTTAGAACGGGCATTGGCAGACACTCGAACCATCGTCAACGCGATTGGCCGTAGCCAAAACGGAACCGCCCGCAGCCTGTACGATCCGTCAGCATTTCGAAAGGCCGTGTGGTTTGCGCTGTTTCGCAGCAGGGTACGGCCCTGAGCCGCCTTTGCCAGGTTGCAGAACGGTGAACGGCGGTGAAGACGGGCCCAGTAATCAGGTTTTAGCTGGTCAAGGGACAGGGAAGGGACCGGGGGCAGCCGCGCTGAAGGAACCTTTTATTGCCGCATATGTTAACATCTGAATAACCATTGTTGTCTTCGCAAATGTCCGGCAAAAGTGAACGGAGCAGATGATGTTTGTCGATTTTATTTGGTGCCTACGTCAATCGAAGGATTGGGATTATTCTGTGGAGTAGATGGATTGAGTATTAGGACTTCCTTCTTGGTGGTGTGTTTTAAAATTAGAAGAAATAAAAATATAAAACGTTTTCGAGGAGACTGGAATAGCTCACGTGGTTTTTATCCGAAAAAGTTTGACAGCTGCCAAAGGAAAACTTTTTACGGTGGCTGTCACCTTATACAAATATCAGTTTAATTCATTTCAATCAGAATTGTATCCCGAATTTGCCGCTTGTCCTCTGTGTCTTGCACAGATCGGTAAAAGCAGCCCGAATCGTTCCACTCCAAAGCCCAAGATCCCGAGAGACATTGAGTCGAACACCTGGCCGTCGAGCCCTTCCTTCCATGCAGCAAGTTGAACGACCTTCTTGCAGTCGTTGCATGACTGCCATGGCAACGGCACCGACGGAAAGGTTGAAACCAGTCCCATTTTTTTGAAACCACCCACTCGCAGCATAAAGCGGGGGCGAGAAACAACCGAAGCACTGGAGACTCAAAAGTCATCTGAGAAAGGCGCCCGATTACCTAATGATCCGCGCCTTCGAACGTGGGGTGTACGGATATTGCGGAAAGTTCAGCTTGCATGTCGTGTTTGTACGGGCTTGGACCTAAGCAAAACCCGAAAGAGTGCCCGACATCGTGCTCTAGGATGTCGTGCCTACGAGACCTATTCTTTCGGCCGTACTTTCCCTTTCAATCGGCCGGTCGGTAAGAGGTGGGAGGGTTTTTTCGTGAGCCATTTCTGCCTAGCATGTCGGGAGGCTCGCCTGATCTCGCCCGATTGCATCTCCTCTGGTCTGGTTTCGTTTCCTGTGTTAGGCAACAGTCGAAAAAATTGAAAACGTCCATTGCAGTGGCGCACCTGGAGTCTGAAAAGTCAATGACACACTCAGCTGCAGCTCGGTGGTCTAAAGCCACTTCCGGGGCTACGAGCGTTCCACGCAATTCGGTAAGTCCCAAGCTCCCCCACGATCTGACGTAAGCGTAAGTGCATGGCACACGAGCTATCGGTCGATCTTGTCCGTAATCGTATGCTGGCCTGCTTTGATCGGGCAGCGAATCTTCCGGTTGCGAATCTCCGCGCGACCGAAAACCAGCAAAAGGCGGACGTGTACGGCCGAAGCGGAAGCATTTAATGGCACCAGCGTGTACCGTGGAGTTGCATGGTCACCCGGGTGTCGGCAAATGACGTTTCCAACGGTTACACTACACCCGGGATCATATCTTATCGTCGGGTTGGCATCACAAAAAAATACAAAATAAATAAATAAACACACAACCGGTTGTGAGTGAAGTCCCTCGGGCGTTCTCCGGTGGCCGGTGGACAGTGTAGATGGCTTCCCTTGCGGAAAAGCGGAAGGTATCTGGAGCACCTAGCGTATCAGGTAAGTGGAGCGTCTCCGTGCGATCCGTGCAATCTAATCAACTCGACCGGGCAGCTCGGTCGTTGTTTCCAAGATGACCAGATATGCCGTGTCCACCGTGTCGGCCGATAGCCATCGACCCGGTTATCGATGTTGGTCAACAGGATTCCCCCATTTGTCGGGCAGGAGACACACCGGCCGTCGCAGGCGCGAAATGCAATTGCTTACCGTGCCGTTTCTTGTTCTCGTCCGGTGCGTTTTGCAGGCACCGTCAGCGAATCCGATTGGATTCTACCCGCGTATGGTATCGGCCCGAGAATACCAGTTCTTTCCCTGCGCTCGTTTTTAAAACTGGTAATCGGTGCCAACGGACCGAAGGAAACCAGGACCAAAGTCTACGTAGCGGTGGACCCGTGGTTAACCTTGAGACTTAAACCGGCTCCGTTTAGCAATCGAACAATCTGAGCTTGATCGTTGGGCGTCTTATCAGAGCCTACCAAGATCCAGCCAATATCCGCCTTTCAAGTCGTATTGGAGACTTGTTTTAACTGTGTGGTGTGAATTTCGAGGCGTTGTTTTACATTACTCAAAATAATGGACCCATTTTTTACGGGAACCAATACACTATCATGTTAATCACATCTAGCTTCTGGCTATAGAACAATAGATCGCATTTTCTAAATCCGAAAATCAGCTTATTGAACCAAATGAAAAGAACCGATTGTCATGCCTGTCCTACGCAAAAGGAATTACCATTAGCTCGTTCATCCCGGACAATGAATGCTTAAAATTGTTCTATCGTTTCAGTTTTTTGGTCGTTGTTCTGAAAACTATTTGTTTTTAATGTAATTTGGATTTCCTTTGTAATAGTATATTTTATGTTTAATAAGAGCCTGATCTTCTATCTACTCTGCTGCTCTGCGGCGTCTCTAATTATAGAAATCGTTAGCGAATTTTACGATTCAAATCAAACGACGTGATTTTGGAATGCATAATGTGAGCAACGCGCCGGACTTGGGCTATTCTAGGATATATGTTCGAATAAATTAAATACCAGACAAACAAAACCAGATGCTTTATATTGCAACCCAGAGTAGATAGATACATGTCGTTTGCGATTGCTAAAACCAGAAAGTCACCCAACTACCCAAAAGTCGATGTCCCACTTCGACCGGTTCAAGCGGTTCAAAAACGAGTTTTATTCCGCACCATTCCAAATAAACAAATTCGGGCTCGGGCATCTCCGTCGATTTTTCGAACCCGAACTCGATACATCGAACAGCGAGCGTTATGCAACAGAGGCCAAAGAGCGAAAAAAAAGTAAAACCACGAACGAGATGTTCGTTGGCGGCTCCTTCTCCAGACAAGATCGACGTCGTCGCCGGTGGAGGTTACAACACGTTGGATAGCTCGAATAGTGCAGCCTGCACGCCCTGGACTTTTAGCGACGGCTGACTACATGACTCAGGACGATGGGCATTAGATGGCCAGCCTGGGATGGTAGGGCAAACTTTGCAACTAAAAATAGCACAAGGGTGAAAGCACCAGCTTGAGACGAAGGGACGTTGCCCCGAAGATCGTTTGTCAGAAACTCAAAACGTCCATCCATCTAGAGATGGGTTGTTGCATAAAAAGCCTGGGACAATCATCCAACCCAGAAATGCAACATATTAGGGAGCCGAAACAGCGGATTAAATTGCGTAATTCCGATCGAAGAAAGTAGGAATCATTCAGGAAGGTAGACACATTGAACAATGATTGTAAATTATGGAGTGGATCGGTTATAGGAGGTGAACAACGAGTGTTAGGGTTGATTTAGAACATGCAGTAGTGTTGTTTGGTTCATGTAAATTAATCTCACAAAGGTGGAGACAGTCCCGGCAATGCGGAACAAATTAAACCAGCCCACATGCCTGGGTGAGGGACAGGAAAATAGCAACGTAATTTAGGACGGGAAAGGACAGGAGGGTGAGGGACAAGAAAATAGCAACGTTGTTCAAAAATGGTTCACATAGGGCTTGTCGAGTGTTCATATCGTTGTTGGTGACTAACAGGCTACGAGAGGAGCTTTATTTACTATCTTCCAAAGACACGGAGTCCATCGCGTGTGTCTGTGAGTGGATGTGCAACGTTTTATAACGCAGATAGAGATGCAAAAAGTGCCAGCGTGGTGTTTTTAACTCATCAGTATTTGCGTTGCACTTGATATAAAAGCGTCTTGTTCTTAGAGTGTTGCATTTTGTAAAATTGGATTTAGAAAACGAGTGGATACTTTTTTGAATTTTCAAAGTGAGTTTATTGATAGTATTGATTATTTATGTTTAGGATTCATTAAAAAATGTATGTTTTATCGGCAAACTCCTCTGATTTGGCTCTGCTCTGAGCTCAGTACCAGGACTAGAATGCAATATAAATCGTATTAGACTGTTCTTACGAAAATGCTAAAGATGCTCAATTTTAATAGCATAGATTTATGTAAATTTAAATAAATCGCCAAAAATATACATAACGATTTGTTCTACGCCTTCCATGTATGACGATGTATGATTCTGAGGTATAACAGTTTTTGCACGGAATTTGACAGTTTCCTCCACGTATTGATTGTTTACGTTTGCATGACAGCCGGCTAATGTTTACCTTTTTATTGCTCAACCACCGTCCGATGTTTCCATCCAGTCCTGGTCGGATGTGATAGCGCGAAAGGTGTAATATTGTTTTTAAGTATTTATCTTACTGTTGGTACTACTGTAAAAATGGAACAAACGCGGGACGATCTGCTGATTCTGTTCGATGTCGACGGTACGCTGACAACACCGCGCCAACCTATCACGGAGGAAATGAAGTCCTTCCTGTACCAGAGCGTGTTACCAAGGGCGACACTCGGTGTTGTCGGTGGTTCGGATTTGGACAAGATGTGCGAGCAGCTGAATGGGCAAGAGTTCCTACAGAAGTTTGACTACGTGTTCCCAGAGAACGGACTGGTGCATTACGAGGCCGGGAAGGCGATGGGCAAAATGTCCATCAGTCAGCATCTCGGGGAGGATGTGCTGAAGCGCTTTATCAACTTCTGTCTGCACTACATCGCCGACTTGGAGCTACCGATTAAGCGCGGTACGTTCGTGGAGTTTCGGAACGGCATGCTAAACATAAGTCCGATCGGGCGCAACTGTTCGACGGAGGAACGGAAAGAGTTCGAAGCATACGATCGGACGCATCGGGTGCGGCAAACGATGATTGACCGGTTGCGGGAGCAGTTCGCCGAAGTGGACCTTACGTATAGTATCGGTGGGCAGATAAGTTTCGACGTGTACCCGGTCGGGTGGGATAAAACGTTCTGCTTGCGTCATGTGGCGAAGCGCCCGAAGCCGTTCCGGGAAATTCATTTCTTCGGCGATAAGACTAGTCCCGGTGGAAATGATTACGAAATTTTTAGCCATTCACAAACGATCGGACATACGGTCGTGTCGCCGGACGACACGCGCAAACAATTGGCGGAGTTATTAAAGCTGTAGATTGGGATGGGGAATAGACAGGCAGGAGAATATAGCAATTGGATCTTCTATACACGCAGCTTTATTCAACTTGGTTCCATTTCAGACACGTGTCAGTATGACTGCAAGGTACAGTGATGGGTTTTTATCTTAATTCGAATGGAAAGAACACACGCGCCGCACAAAAGTGCGACAAATGGAATATAAATGCACTTTTCGTCTATCACAGTGAGTCATACCCTACTGTTTTCCCGGGATTGTTTCACCCGCCTTCGATGCACTTTACTCGCCGATGAAATTCGGCTTCCGTTTCTCGGCAAACGCACGCAAACCTTCCAGGCGATCCTTCGTCGGAATCACCTGCGCGTAGCAAGCCTCCTCGATCGCGTACCCCGTACCGATGTCCACCTGCAGACCCTTGTCGATCGCTTTCTTCGCCATCCGCACACCTACCGGTCCGTTCGGAACGATTTCCATCGCCAGCTGGAGGGCCCGCTGGTACGCCGCGTCCCCGGTTTCGTTCGGTTGCACGGCGTGGTTAACGATGCCGAGTCCTTTCGCTTCCTCGCCACTGAACTGGCGGGCGGTAAAGATTAGCTCCTTCGCAACGGCCGGGTTTAGGATGCGTGGCAAACGCTGCGTTCCACCGGCACCGGGAATAATGCCGAGCTTTGTTTCAACGAGCCCGAGCTTGGCATTGGTGGCCACGACACGCATGTCGCACGCCAGGGCCATCTCCAGCCCACCACCGAGGGCAGCTCCATCGATCGCGGCCACCACCGGTGTCGGCATCTGCTCGATGTTCACCATCATTTGGCGCAGTTTCGACACGAAGCGGCTTACCTCCTGCGGCGTGAAGGTGGCCCGTTCCTTCAGATCGGCACCGGCACAGAAAATGCCCGGTACCAGGCTGCGCAGGATCACCACGCGCACGTTCTTATCGTGTGCCAGCACCTCGATCGCCTCCAGCAGATGGTTCACGAGCGATTTGCTGAAGGAATTGCGTGCCTTCGGACGGTTCAATCCGAGCACGGCGATGCCCTGTTTGTCTTCCTCGGTCAGATACGTCAGCTGGAGCTCTTGGTTGGGGGCGACATCCGTCCCCGCCGTACCTACACCATCCTTGTGATCGTGCCAGCGGCTTGTGGTTGTTACGATCGATCGCAAACTACCACTCGTACCGAGTAGATTCTGCGTCACGAATCGCGCAGCAATTGTGCTCGATTTCAACATTTTCCCGAAAAGAACGAACCGCATGCACTATTTTACGAAAGTGAGAGGACACCCCAACTGAACCGTGCGCAAGGTGGCTTATGTTGTCTACGTTACATAAGAAATTGCGTGTAGAAATCACGATCAAAACAAATCGAACTTTTTGGTGCAAGAAAACTATTCATATGTCAAAATGAGATCAAGCAAATCCTATGCTGCTTTGTGGAACAAAAAAAATCAATTGATCGTTGTTGATTTAAGCGTTTGAACGACTTTTACTACGCTAGAAAAGTGCAAGTACAAAAAAACTAGTAAGGTTTTTATCCATTTTATTTTACATTTCGCTTTCACATACGCAAACAAAATGGGTTTTCAGTACGGTCTTGGTGGAGAACGGGAAGTGAACTGAATCAGCTGAACCAATGCAGCCGTTGTAGAGGAACCGGCTGAACAGCCTAGACAGGAGACTCGATGTACGCTTCCGGGAACTTGAACGAATGCTGACCGTGGGAGAACACACTGGGCAATAGGCCGGCATTGGGAATGATGTTCCACGATAACGTAAGCGTCACATTTTTGTGTCCCCTGTAACCGAAAGCAAAGATTCGTGAATATACGTTCGCATCACGCACTTGCGGCTCGCGTCCACAATGCTTACTTCAAACCGTTTCCATCATCCCAGAAGTAATACTTCGTGTTCATGTTCTTAAAGTCAAGGTTAGCGTTCTCGCCGCGCAGAATAATTTTGTCCCACAGCACCACCTGGTTCAGCGCGTTCTGTTCCGTGGTGTACTCCGCGGTTAGGTACAGAAATAGCTGCTTTACGTTCCAGTTGAACAGCGGATTCAGATCCGTGCTCAGATCGAAAGTAATGAAACCGAGATCATTCTTCTCCCGCGAAGCACTGAAGTCCGGCACGTTTTTGCTGCAAACATTTCGAATGATTGTTTTGATTACGTGGCTTTCGTGTGAGAGCTGTGAGCGGGCCGGCGTCCGATTTTCCTCTCGTCGTCGCGTGAGTACTTACACCAGCACTTTCACTGTGTTGATTTTTGCATCCGTACGATAATCGTAGAAGAATGTGGAAGCGAAACAGCAGAAAGTTAGCACGGAGAGGACGCTAAGCGAGTACGCGAGAATCGCGTTACCGCGGGTCATTACGGTATGCATCTTGGCGGCCGCAGTGTTTTCGGTGACTGAAACTGTGCGAAATTATGTCCGCCCGGTGCGGAAGAGTGTTTTAACTGTGGAAGAAGTGATTGGTGAGCGTTATAACCGCATTTTTAATTGAATTTTCTCGTTTTACCTTATAATAACGACTATAGTGAAGCTTTTCAATATTTTATAAACAGCTTAGCCAACTTTCCAACGACACCTTCAGCTGTCTAAGAGACGCAGGCAACCCATAGAGTGAAATGCCACTGTCAGTGTCAATATCATGGTGATATAGCGCTGTCCGAATGATGTTTAACATAACAGCGCCATCTGTGGTGAAAACTTAGTGTTCAAACCAGAATATGTTATGCTTTTTGTAATCGAATAAAAAAGAATTAAAAGTTTGTAGATTTTTGAAGCGTTTGTAGATAATTTGGTGAACGGAACTCTCCCCTTTTTGTTATATGAAATTTATTATAGCTGAATAACTTACTGAAATGTTATTTCCATTTTGAGGAAATGGTAATACCCTACTATAAAGGGGATTTTGTTTTTAGTTAGGAATTTGTTCATAGTTAGATTTGAACAAAAAAATTTGTTCATAATTAGAAAAATTAAAAAAGTTCTTCTTTTGTTGTACATCAAGCACTCAAACAAATTTAAACTCTCCATGTCATGAACAAAGTACTGGGCGTCTCCATTAATATACATAGGGACCTTTATTATCAGATTTAAACAATGTAACAAGTTTATATTCATCATTTATTTTGGTTAGATAGAGGAACTAATGAAATAAATGTGCTAAGAGCTATACTAGCTAACAGATTAGAGACAAAAATTTGGTTAGAAAAGGCCTCATTAGAAACAAAAAAAGTGTTAAACCTAAATACAACCTAAATACTAACACTCCTAACACTGCAAAATTTAAAGCAAAATTGCAATAAGGCACAGCTTGTTGTTTTCGAAACAGCTGCAAGAACTCGACCCGAACGCCAAGGGACTACAAAATGTGCTACAACATATCAATAAAACCCCGGTTGCTGGCTGATAAACTCCATCTTTGCTGCTTGAAAACGTCCACCATTTGTACGCCTGTCTGGCCACTCCCCGGGGAGCTGTGTCGTACGGAAGGGCCCAGGAACGCCAATGCTGCGCCATTTTTCTGCTGCAACTCCAAGCGACCTCTGGTTGTGACCGTGGTGCAAAATGCGACGCTACGGCGACGATGTCTCCCGCTTTCGCCCGGAACCGATTTCCGGACCAGCGAGAGTGTAAAAAGCATCAATCTCCTTTAGCCAACACTTGTACCGAGCGAGGGTGTACCTGGTGCGGCGTTCCCTCGGGGGTATTGGAACATTTGCAAGTGAATCTTTCTACGGGGAGACGATGGAAAGGAGATGAAACTGGAGCGAAAGTGAAGTTAAACTGGAGGAAAAAAACGGCGAGATGTACGATTGCGTGTCGTGCAGCGTAACGCTTTGTTTAATGCCGCTGCAAAACGGAAGAGAAACAGTATTCTAATGTTTCGCTTACCATTTCCACGTTTAGCATTCCCACCGTGAGCAAGGTTAATTGTTGTATTCTGCAGCTCTGCTCTGCAAAAGGTTGGATCCGCGATGTTCGGCACCATAAAGCGAAACAGCTAGGTCGGCTCAGAAATTCCACAGCACGGCCACATGCAGACATCCGTTCCCCGGATCGATGCAATGTATCTTCCCAGGGGAGGTTTATTCACTTTCACATCGCCATCGGTCTCGGTAGGATTCTTTCTCCCTCGGATATCCCTGTGCGGTGTTGAGTCGTGCATCGATTATTAGCATTCGTATCAGCCTTACGCTGGTTTATCTGCTGCCGATGATCGGACACAAAGTACAGCCAAGTCAGGCTTGCAGCTGCCGGTGGGTGTGGATAATAGACACCGCGGCGAATGCAACCCAACACACCTATTAATCAACCGCACGACGCACCGGGCGTGTCTCGATGTGGTGGGAAGAAAATACCGGGCTTAATTATGGCTCTTTACGGTGTGTGCATCGTTCGGGGATGCACCGTAAATGGGTAGCTTCAACGTTCACCGTTGCTGAGCTCGTACGGATTGAAAGGGAAGAGTGGAATGAAAAGCAATAAACACATTGAACAACACTTATGAATATTGGACATCGAGCGAATCAATTCTCAAAGAAAACTAATGAAAAAACTAATGATTCGAGAAGGATTTATAAAATTTTCTCTTCACAGTATGGAATTCTGTTGCTTAAAGTATATAAAAGCATCGAGTCAATTCCCCATAGAGATGAACACGTAAGCAAACTTTAACGTTAAAACTCTCTATCTTCTCTTTCTTTTTTTAACTCTTTCTCTCAGTCTTCCCAAAAATAATTGACTCGGTAGATGTATTTATAGATTAAAACGAAGGGAAATAAATAGCACATTTCTAGCACAGACAAAAACCACTATCAAACCCCTGATCACAAACCATAACAAACTTGAACATGAAACGCTCGAAATGGTACCTTCAGTCGTACCGAGTACATGCACCAGTATCGCTTTAATTCGTTCGGATTGAAGCGGGGTGAAATGTAATTGTAATTAAAAGCTACAGGTCACAACGGGCCTAACCCTGCCAGCCCATGGTGACCACCGGGTGAGGCAGATTTGAGGGAAATCAAAATAGCAGAAAAAAAAACAATGTTGCAAAAGTACGCTTAAGCAATAACAGGAAGATTAGCGGTTGCTGCTGATTGCGCTTAAATCCATACCAACTGCATCGTGTTCGCTCACAACCGATGGGATGATTTATAGGAGCGCTTAAAAAGGGCAAAACATAATCGAGATGAAGCAGGGATTAGTGAATGCATTATGTTCGGTTTTGTAAAGTTGACAAAAAAAACCGTTCGCACACTTTCCTGCCGAGGTTTGATTGAAAGCTAACAAATTAAATTGCAACACGTGATCGGGGAGCGGAACGGTAGGGGGTGGGAAGAAAAACCCTTCACTAAACAAACACAATAAGATAAACATCGAATCTGTCCGCCGATGTCCGGTTGCCGGTGCTCATCCGGTGCTGTTTGCTCGACGGTTTCGTGTCACGGTTTGGTCCTTGTACGGTCCTCCTGCAACAGTTCATTTCATTAACGTGCGTACGTGACGGAAGGGAATTAATTGAATTTATTATTTACAGCAACCGAACGAGCGGAAGGGCCGCCGGTTTCGTCCGTATTGGCTTCACGAGCACGGCTCTTTTAGCGGGAGACGTTACTAGGTTACAAAAGCGATTGCAATATGCAGCGCTGCAGCTGTGAACAAAATTACGCACGCTAAAGTAATAAACAATGGGCTCGGGAGCAGAGTGAGAGAAAATGAATTAAGTGAATGTTGTTTTTTTCGCGAGTATGATTGACTCATGCAAATGTGCTGCAATTCCTGTGTATATAAACAATTGATTCAGGCATTGTTGTACGCGCACATTAGAACGGTTGGTAAGTTATACATATTCAGAATGGGACGTATTTTCAAAAGGAAACGTATTCCTGAAAACGCAATGAGTCTTGTTTATATCGTTAATTTTTTGTTCACAAATCAATTTTTTAACATGGGTATGTTTTAAATAGGAATTATTTTTTAAATTTTAATTAATGATTGAGTTTGTACCTTTTTTATGTTAACTCACAGGCCAATTCATAGTAGTATTTTTTATGAGTTTTTTTTTGTGTTAGAAGCACAGGATGCTAAAAATACTATCACGTAACAATAAATCAAAAAAAAAGAACCACTTGTAATATTTTGTATCGGGTTTGACATCTCTGACAAAGAGCATGAAATTGATTTTAAAAAGAAATACTATAAAATGAACCGTTAAATCGTTCAATAATCGTTTTCAGCAAAAGCATGATAAAAAATGGCTTTTCTAGTCAATTTCGTGTACCAAACATCTGACTAAGAATGCTAAGACGGACAGAAATTTGCTGCAATTTCATTATCATCGATACGCTGGCGTTTTTTTCTGCTTACAGCGCACCATGGCCTGGCAAGCCATAGACCTCATGACATCCTTTGATGTGAACACTGTAGCTGAGATACTGATGGAGCATAAATAATGAAGAATATTTCTTTTTCTACATAGTGTATCGAGAAGCATCTCCGTTGAGATTCATTGACAGCAACGGCAACAAGAAAAATGCTTTAAAATTTCTCTGCAGCATCTTTCGTTTTTTATCTCATCATCTCTGCAAATCGTTAAAAATATAAGATGAAAAGAAAAACAAATAAACATCATTCTTTTCTGGAAAGGGTTTGTATTTTCCTTAGTGGATGCACAATTTCATATTTTCCTCCCAATTTCAACACTTTTTATGCGATGCAGTATAAGAAAAAAAAATGAATTTTTCTCCCTCACCACCCTATAGCCAGAACCTGGAGTAAAGCGGAAAAAGTCTCCCATTCGCACGTACGCGTTCGATCTGATGATTCGTACCACAAAATTGGCATATCGATTGTGGCGCTCAAGGGGCTCTTCCGTCGCCCCATTTACCCTAAACCGGGCTGCCCGAAAAGGGTTCCAGTGAAGAAGGTGCTGGTGCGAAACGTGAAGAAATTTCATGCTCCAACCACCGAGGCCAACCAGCGTGGCAGAGAAACGGCATCGGTGTAAGTAGTTCCGGTGCTGTTCGCACGTACACACCTGTTGGGTGGTGGTGGGTGCAGGTGTTTCCACCGCTTGCGGTGTTCGGCACGTTGGACAAAGTTTTCCGGATTGTTTCGTTGTTCGTGTGGTTTTGTGTGCTTTTTTTGTTGTTTGTTTTTTATGTTTTATCTCTTACTCAACAACTCCCAGGCCGAAGAACGATACCATCCCGGTGCACAATCGTTCACAGATCGTTGGCAAGGGATCGAAAATGTATGAATATGATAAACAAGATATTTAAAAAAAAAAGAATTTCATTAAAATTTTAATAGTGCAGAGAATAGAATTTGGATGTTTAAATGAAAATACATAATTCTTAATTGGTTACCTGTGTCAAATTTTACAGCAGATGGCGCCACTGACACATCTTAGTAATTGTTTTGCGATGTTTTCGTTTATAATTTGAATTATTGTTGCCTAAAATGATCCACCATAATTAATCTTCTTTTGTAATTGTGGGTTTTTAAGTATTTGTGAAATAAAAGGAATTTGTTAAGCAATTTACTCACCCATCGAACACCACTGTTTCCGGTTCCACTCTCGTAACTTATCACCGCTAGCAAAGGTGTTGCTACAGCACGGTAAAAGAAGTTTCTCCGCAGCACAAACGATAAACGAAACCGGTAACCGCCAGAAGAGCGGTACAACTGAAAATGTTTCCCTTCCAACACCTGCTTGTTTACCGCGTTGGGTTAAAAAAGAAACGTTGCACATCATGCACCAGCTTCCGCTGCATCTTTATCCGTTCCCGGCGTGGAAACTCGACGAGAGCTGGCACTCGAGGGAGGGAGGGAAAAAAGTGTGATATCTGTCGTGGTAATGGTATGCACGTATTTTTGAGACAAGAAAACTTTCCGCACAAGACTTATATTAGTTTCGGTGCGAGGCAAAATTCAATCCACACCGAATCTCTCCCAGCGCAGATGGTTTCTTTCACAAAAATGGAAAAGTTATATCGAGATGGCATCGCATGTATCATCCATCCATGGATCATTCATGCAACAGAAGATCCATCGGAGCGTTAAAAACTCCAAAACTCTCGTACGTGCCCAGCTGGAAATTAAGCTCATTCATTCGTAATAAATACACACACACTCGGCTCAGCTCGAGCAGCAAAACTTTTTGACAAAAGTGTAAATTTAAAATAAAACCCGACCCGGTCACACATGTCAACTACTCGATGCATATTAATGTAGTTATGCTAGAACAGAGGCTGAAGCGGTCGGCGGTAAAAGTTACGGACATCAGGGAGGAACACCGAATAAGTGACACACACACACAGGACAACAAGATGCACTCAAATCTACCGGCCTGAGGGAGCAGCTTGCCGGTTGCTTGGAAAAGTTGATAGCCCCTTCTAAACCCCGACACACGAGGCGCCGCATGGTTTAGCAAACACAGAAGACAAACACAGGCGGGGCAACTTTCCGCAGTTGCAGTTGCAGGCGAGAAAACTTTTGCACCGAAACAGCATTTCCGTTACGTTTCACGGAGGTTGCATCGTTCTGTGAAACTTGCATTCTTTGCAGATTGATTCGTCCTTTCCGGACGGAGGCGGTGGAGAGGAAGAGATTTTTTTCCGCCCGAGCTGTTGAAGCTCGTTGTTGATCTGTTGTTGAGCCGTACTTGCGAGCAGAACCAAAGCAGGCAACAGGGGATGCAACAGGAAAAACGGTAGCACACTAAAAGGTGTACAAGATGAAACGAACCATCTACCGAACTCATCAACGAGTCGGTTGTGGGTTGTTTCGTGATTGAGATTTGTCGTTCCGATATCGAAGCACTGCGACAGTTGGATCGGATGTGCGGTTCGTTTCTGTTCCTTGGATTGATACAACCTAGGAAGATTGCAATTGTGTTGCAAAGTTACGTCACAACTGGAGCGTGAGGAAACGCATAAAGCCATGATTAAATCATCAACAAAGACAGAAGAATCTTGAGGTCTTTTGTATTTAAGATAATTCTATACTTATTGTATTTAAATAATCTTTCGCACGATGAGCGACGGAGAATAAATGTGTTAATCTATAATTATGCATACAAAATGCAAGAGTTAGTGTGAATGACGTGTCTTAAAGAAACAGAACGCTTTTCGTTGAACTGCTCTCTAGAACTGGGTGTAGCTCTCGGTAGTAGGCGATGACATTTTTATTTATTCAAAAGAAGCACCTAACAGTTAGACAGAACTTATTTATCAATTTGCTTATTGGTTTTTAAAGATTTGTTTAGTTTAAAAAGTAACAAACAATTGACTTGATAAATTAAAATGAAAAAAAATCGATCTACATGAATAAATAGTTGCAATTGTACAAGAAAACGGAACGAACATAGTTTCTCGGGCAACATTTCTGAGAACAATTTGCGAAACAACACACACGGTTTAAAGTGCAAGTTTTTCACAAGTACCTAGTGAACATAAAAGGTAACCGAAAACAGCCCAAACTCTGGTTGTGATATTGTGCTCGACCATTTTTAGCAAAAGAATCCACGCATTCCCTCCATCTTTTACGTGTATTTTTTTTATTATAAAACTATTCTCAAATTTATTGCTTCCGTCCACTGACACTGACACATCATCCGATACCGTCGCTATTATCGTTCGTTTCTTTTTAATGGTTTACCGCCACACGCCACGCACTCACCAATGCCACCCTTTGCTGCATGACGAATTCTTCCGCAACGACAACGGCTACTACACGTAGTTGTGCCACTGGTAATAAAGTCCACACACGGTTTCGTTGAAAAACCAACATTCAACGCGCGCCGGTGTGGTTGTGTGTGTTTGTTTGTTGCTGTTTATCTAAGTTCACTTACGGCGGCCATTCGTGTGTGTTTGCAGGGCCAATAACAGTGGCGCCGCCGTTGTGCGCCTTCTTAAAAGTCTAAAGTCACTTGATGCTAAATACATAATCTTAATCTGATGCGCTGCGGGACATTTCCTACATCTTGTTTGTCGCGTATGTCTGTATGTGTAGCTGTGTGTTTTGTGCGTGTATTAGTGTGCGTGGAGGGAGAGATACTTGCTCCTTCGACGTGGGGGTTTTACTGGAGTGAAAGTTCGTGTGAGGAATCATCATCTAGCTGTGCGGTGCTAACGAATCAATCCAAACAAACACAACTACTACTGGCTACTTGCTCGGTCGGGTTGAAGAGTTGTTACGACAAACTGCAAACGAGGAGGGGCGCGGATGGTAACTGATCCGGGTTGTGACACACCGCACCGAAGTTTGGTAATGGTAGGCATGCAAACAAATAGTAAGAAACAAGTACGACTTGACCAACAGCGGTTCCGTTTCCCCTTGTTTGACTAGAGCGGGTACCTGGTTTGCTAGTGCTGTACTGGCATGCAGAAGCCGAAGGAGAAGGTAAGTTAGCGCCAACGTGACACGTGTTGTAAACCCTGTTTTAATGTAACGCTCTATCACACTCGCCCACTCTAAGCCCACTCCTCCCCGGACGCGCGTTCACAGTTCATGATGAGTACAAAATACAAATCGGCTTTCCCTACGGCATCGACAATCTCAATCGCAAGTGAGCGTGAGAGAGACAAAGAAAGAGAGAGAGACGGGAAAGGTCGATGATCACATCTAAAACTGTCCACTGGTATGTACAAGTACCGTGCTGCCACCACCTCCGACCGGCGCCTGGTGCGGGTCATCGGCGCTCATCGTTTCCTAGGAGACCAGCCGCTTAAACCCGGCCCGATCGTGGCCGAGCTTGAGCTCCTCGTACAGCGACGGATTCACCTCGGTGGCCATCGGGACGACGGAGTTGTCGTGGCTGAGTCCGGTCGTGGCCGTTCCGTTGGCCGTGTGGAGGGACTCCTGTCGCCAGTCGGTCCCATTAGGACCCACCCCTGGCCCGGAGACGGCAGGAATCTGAACGAAAAGCGGGGGTAAACGAGAATCCGATCGTTTCAAACGTTCCTTCAAGCGGAATCGGCCGGCGGGAAGCCACTTACCTGCACATGCTCGACGTTCATCTCGCGCAGGTAGCTCGGATTTTCGAACGCCACGCCACCGTTCGCTTGCTTCGGGCCGAATTTGCCGCGACGCACGACGAAGATCGCGGCGATCGCGAGCACGATCGCCAGGAGGCCGGCTATGATGCCACTGACCACACCGGCGTTGGTTCCGTGCGAGGCACTCGTGATGTGCTGATCGCCGAGCGTGAAACGCAGCGGTTCCGACAGCACGGACGCACCGAGATGGTTGCCGGCCTTGATGACGAGCTCGTACATGACGTTCGGCTTCAGCCCTTCCAGCTTGATGCTCGTTTCCTTCGCGTCCAGCCGGCTCGTAGCGAGCCCGTTGATCACATTCGAGAGGTTATCGCTGACCGGTTCGAGATCGTGCCAGAACACCCGGTAGCCCTCGACCGTGGTTGGATTCTTCACCGGCGGGTCCCAGCTGGAAGGACGAGATCGAGTCGTTGTAAGCACCCGGATCGCGTTTTTATTGTCCGCAACCTGCCCTGTATCTTACCGAATAAGAACTTCCTCGTCGCTGAGCACCTGCACCTTCAGGTTCTGCGGCGGTCCCGGCAGTCGCTCGCGGTTCTCCTGGAAGCAGCCGACGATCGTGCGCGTGTGCTGCAGGGCGCAGATACCCGGCGGCGTTATCGGTTCCCCGCGGCACCAGTTCAGACAGCGCCGTGGCACATCCTTCGACGCACAGCATCCCCGATGGTCTGACCCGTCGGCCGCACAGCGCATCAGCTTGTCAAAGTCCACTATACACTCCGGCCGGTCGATCACGCTCTCGATGTCGATGTAGAACGAGCAGGCGCTCATACAGGCGGACGACACGTTCTGCGCCACACAGCACTCGGAAATGTTCGACGATGCGGCCGTGTTGCGAATGCGCACCGACACCGCACGCGTGGAGGAGCCCAGGGCGTTCTCGGCGTGACAGAAGTAATCGCCGACGTCCTGCGAGCTTAACTTCGCGATCGTCAGCGTCATCACGTACAACGAGTTATCCTAAGTGTGTGTGAACGAGCGTGAAGAGTAAGAACATCGGCTATCTAAACAATATGCGACTTGGGTCGCAAAACTTACATCGACATCGTTTTTCATCGCCATGTCGTAGTTTCCACCCTGGATCACCGGCACGCGCCCATCGTGGTCGCGCCAGAACATCGTCTTCGGGATGGGACGTGCGCGGATGGTACACTTCAAGTCGACGGACTCCCCGACGGATGCCACCGTGATGCCCGAAGCCTGTATGCGGGGAGCGACTGAAGCGGTAAAGCGGTGTTAGGAGCGCACTGAATGTTGGGGGCGTTGCGCACATTCACAACTTACAGCTTATGTTGACCTTCTTCGCTGCCTGCATTGGGATGCCGTAGCCATTGTCGGCGTAGCAGGAGATGTGCTCCATGTCGGTGGTGACGTTGTGGATCACGGTGATCATGTGCCGCGAGGTGTCCTGCCGCACCAGATGCCCTCCGACGTAGAGCGAGATCGTGGGCGCCGGATTACCCATGGCCAGGCAGAGAATGGTCATCGAGCCCCCCTCGGTGATGATGTCGGAGGGATGCACCGTTGGAGGCTACGAATCGGCGCGTACAGCAATGTTGGTTAGAATCACGCAAACTAAAGCACTGCAAGCACTACTTACGTCAACGTAAGCCGGCAGCGCGGGATCGGTCCAGGCGACGAGTGTTTCCGACGGCAGGCTGGTACCTTTGGAGCCGATTGCCACCACGTACACGATGTGCTGCGTGTTGGGGAGCAGATTGTTTACCCGCACCCACAGCAACCGCGTGTCGATGACGGTGTAGTTGTTGGCTACCTTGTGGATCACGCGGTAGGTGATGCTTTCGTGGGGATGCGAAAACTCGGGCGGCTGCCAGGACACCGTGATCCAGGTGGCGCTGTGCGCGGACACGGTTAGGGAGTGTGGTGGGGACGGCGCACCGTACACCGTGCTCGCCGAGTCCGTGCGGGAGGTGTTGATCAATAGCATCGACGAGGGCAACGATGTTCCATTCTCTCCCCGGGAGACCACCGTGATGCGGTACAGTGCTTTCGGTTCGAGATCCTTCAGCTCGATGTCCGTCTCGGTAGTGTTCAGTTCCTGGGAGAGGGAGTAATAATTAGTAAACTTTGCGTTCGCCAAAGAAAACATCCTACACTTACGTGCTCCAGCTTAATGACCGTCTCGTACATGGTCATGTTGTTCACCTTTCCGTACTGGACGAGATAGTCGTTCGGTTTGTTGTCGGTACTGTTCGCATCCATCTCCGACGGTACCCAGGCAAGCGAGATCGACGTGTTCGTGACGGACGTCACGTGCAGATCCTCCACCGGTGCCGGAATACGTCCGATGCCCTCCTCGAAGCACTGAATAATGTTCCCCGCAAACGGCAAACAGTCAGCCGGCGAGCTCGTTATCACACCGCGACACAACGACTGACACTTCGGTGGCACCGCCCGGCGACTACAGCAGGAGGTGTGATCTCGTCCCCCCGCACTGCAGCGCACGATCGTACCGATCTGTCCGCGGCAAGTGTTGCCCAGCTTCTGAATGTCGGACATTTTGGCATCGTAACTACACAGCGGTGCACACTGCGGGAGCAGCCCCGAAGCGTGACAGCAGGCCGATATGTTGTAGTGTGCGTGGGCCGGTTCCATCGGCGAGTCTCGCTTCGTTTGGAACACTAAACGAGGCGATGGACCTCCCTTGCCGTGCGCATTGACGGCTACGACAAACGCTTCGTAGTAGGTGGCCGCCTCCAGATCCTCCACAATGACCGGTGCCTGATCCTTCTCCAGCACGCTGTACTCTTCCCCGCTGCCGAGCTTGCGATAGTGCAGATGGTACGCCGTGACCGTGTCCGGCAGGATCTTCGGTGGCTTCCACTCCAGCACCACGAAGTGGCTGGCAATCAGCGGTGCCTTCAGCTTCGAAGGTGGCCCCGAAAGGACGCCGTAACCCTGCAGCAGGCAGCTGCTGTACTCGGACATGTACTGCAGACACTTGAAGTAGTTGAAGTTGATCGCTTTGACCGTGCCGGAACAGAACGACAGGCATCCTTCCGGTATGCCGCGGCTCTTGCAGCAGGGCGTGTGGTCGATGTTGTTCGCTAGGCAGGCGAAGGTGATGTTGGCCCACGGTGCGCAAACCATCAGATCCGGCACTTCGGTAAAGTCGGCCTTCACCGGGTCGCACATCTTCTCCAAACACGTCCGGTGGGTGATACCTTTCTTCATGCAACATCCGCGCACGTCTATCGAACAACGACAAGATGAATACATTTTATTCGAGCGCAAAAAGTCTTGAAAGCCACCAAATCCTAACCTTAAAAAAGTGCCCTATCAATCAATCAATCCACATCCGTGCTGAGCGCGATAATTTATTTATCGATTTTTCATAGCCCAGCCCAACCCCATTCGGCGCTGCTCCAAATTCGAAGATCCGGCCTCCGAACAGGAAAACGAAACCCATGAACGGATATTGAATACCGGAAAAGGAGGCATTAGGAGGTGCCGTATCCGGCCATCACGAGGTTCCGTTTGGAGCGCTGCTTTATTTGTGTAGTAAAAAATTACGCCCCGAATGTCCCGGATTGCAAAACTTTTACAAGCATAATGCCGGAAAAGAATGAGAGGAAATGGAACATAATTGAAATATAAATTGCCAATACTCTATGGCGGGCGAGGGGGGGGGGGGGGG